>SNQJ01S0072432.1:0-37993 GCA_010110895.2 Picea sitchensis
GACAATTAATTTTGCATCCCCGAACACAACCATCTCCCTGATTCCCATTTCTTTTGTAGCCCTTAATCCTAGAACCAGAGCTTCATATTCTGCCACATTGTTGGTGACTTCAAATTCCAGCTTGTATGACAGTGATATGGTTTCCTGAGAAGGAGACTTGAATATCACTCCGGTACCTGCACCTATACTGGAAGAAGCTCCATCAAAGAACATCTTCCAAACAGAGGTGGTTGGAGGAGGCATCCCCTGATTAAGACTGAGCTTATTTCTGATCTGCAAAGGGGTCTCAGTCTCATCAGTGATCTGCAATAAGCTAGATCCTAAGTCAGTGTCTAAGGCATAGATGGGATGATTAGTGGGGTTTGCTTCATCACTGACTATGTAGGCTAGCTGGGCTTCCCTGTATAATATCCTATGTTCCCCCCAAAGACTGGAATGGTGGCATACGTGAGATCCATCTGTAGAGTCCCTCCAAGTCTCTTAATCCAAGACCTTGACAACAACATGCCAAACTTGGGGGGAACATCATCTACCACTATATCCATGACCTACTTTTCATGGGCAGCTGAAACAGGGAAACAACCAGGTCCTTGATGACTCCCAAACATTGTACCCTCCTGGAGTCGAAAGAATAAAGGTCATGATAGGCTCTGGTGACTTCTAATCCTAGCTCCTCCATGATGGCTTTAGGCATGAGGTTGTGGGGGGCTCCTGAATCCATTAAGAAATTATGCAGCACTTTGTCATGTATGTTCAGGGAGGTGTAGAAGGGAGGGGATGAATCATCTCTGTCTTCTACCATGGGACCTAGGACCACTGCAGGCCTTTCATCTTGGAGGTTTATGCAGTCTGTGGAAAGGACAGAGGATTCTAATTTCAATAGGTCGGAGAAGCGTTTTTTGAATTCCCCATGTTTGATTAACTCAGTCAGGGGCACAGGGATTCTGATCTTTTGAATTTCATGCTCGAAATTAAAGGAAGATGTGAGCTTTGGAGTTTCTCTAATCTCAGGAGCATGATTTTGAATGATAGGGAAGAGAGGTTGGGCCTTCTTACCTCTGTGATGGTCTGCTACCTCGTCAGCAGGATTCTCTGCTCTAGTGGATGACTTAGGAACATCAGGTACTGCTGCCCTCTTATCTGATCTCAGGCTATACCTGCCTCGGCCACCACCAGCTTTTTCTCCTTTACTCAATTCATTTAGCTGACTATTCATGAGAGACTCCTCGTATGCTGATCGAGTTAGATGGGGGAAAGGAGGGGTGACTTCTACATAGTGGATTTTAGGCTCAAGCTCATCTGGTTGTCTTTCTTCTTCATCGGCTGCAAAGTTGTTCTAGAAAGGAGCCTGAATCCTTTGGTCATCTCTGTCTCTTTCCTTCTCTTTGTGCATAGTTGGAGGAGCAAAATTGTCTGGTCTCCTGAAACCTCCTTTATTTTCGGTGTTCTGAGGGCCCTTATACATCTGCCTCCTTTCCACCTTCAATCTCTCCACCTCTTCCTTAAGAAAGTTCATTACTTGGGCCAGCTCGCTTACTTGAGGGTGGGAGAACGATGGGCCAGAGATGTTGGAGTCAAAAGTCGAGGCTTCTGATTTTCCTTTTCTTCTGTTTGTGTCAGCCTGGTTTCTCAGTCTGTCAGCTGCTAACATGTTGGATTCCACTTCTATAGCTGCATCTTGCATCTGAGATAAAGAGGTGGCTCTCCTTTCTCTTAATACGAGACATAAATTAGGGTCAAATGCACTAGCGTATGAAATTTGAGCAGAGGCTTCGGAAGGCTTTATCTCTGCAGGAATCTTGTTATACATCTTATTGAATCTTTTGGAGAAGTCAGAGACAGACTCTCCTTCCTACTTCTTCAGAGATCCAAACTCGGTCATATAATATATGTAATCTTTTCTATCCCCCCACTGTCTCAGGAAAACATTATCCAGAGCTTCAATTCCAGCTATGGATCCTAGGGCCAGTCCCCTGAACTACTTCCTAACCTCACCATCCAGGCTCTGGACGAAGACTCTCATCCAGACATCTTCATTCTCAATATTTAGGTTGTCAGCATAGCTGTAAAAGGAAGCCAGGTGCTCTTCAACAGTCACATCTCCCTCACCACTGAACTTGGGCATGTATTTCAAATAGTCTCTAGCAGGGAGAGGGTTCAAAGGTTGAGGGAGAATCAAAGGAGCATATCTAGCAGTGACTATGGCATCCATTCTGTTCGGAGGGGGGTAAACACCAGCCATAGGGATGTTGAGTGGAGGATAACTCTGGGGAGATGGAGTGTGAACAGGTGAGGTATGAAGAGAGGTCCTCACAGGAGACGACGGAGAAAATAGAGAGAAGTCTAAGGGACCTGAGTGTACAGGTGTTTCTCTCTGCGCAGCAGTAGTAATCAAAGGAGGAGTAGTGAAACCTCCTGAGGGGGGAGTGACAAGGATATCTCCCTCTGATACTAGACTAGGAGGGGAAAACTCAACAGGAACACTCCCGAAGTTCAGAAAACGAGAAACCTCATAGGAAGTACGACTAGGAAGCTGAGAATAAGAAAATGGAGTTTTCACAGAAGGGGATGGTGTATTACCTTTTTCAGCGATGGAAACTCCTTTTGCAGAGCTCTTTCCCTTTCTGCACACCACCTCCAAGTCTTCTTCTGGTGTGGCCAAAGGAAAGTGTGGGTTAGACCTTGTGTGCCTACCTCTCGAAGCCACAATTGATAAAACAGGTTCTCCCCAGCGGAGTCGTCACAGTGGAGTCGCCAGGTGCACAGTAGAAATCTTCAAGTTCTGATATCTGATGCACCTTCAGAAATCAGCTGATCTTTATCGTTCAATCCTGGGGAAAATATTCAACTTCGTCCCCGGCAACGACACCAGAAATGTTGGCAACGGAAGTCACTCCTGGATTGCTATCAGGAGCAGATCCCGATGCCCATCAGTTTAATGTCACGATTTATTTTAAAGGGATGATCAGATGGAAGGAAACTCAGAACAATACAATCTCAACTCGGAAACTAAGCCAGGCATGCATGAACGAGTGAGGTCTTGATAAACTTCAAACAGTGAGTCATAGTAAAGGTGAGCAGGTGGAAGACTTATGCAAGAAGGATGCAGAGGTCCATGATAAACATCATGTTCATAACAAACTGGAAGAGGAAGCATTCAAACACAAAGTCTCTTTATGTTCAAACACAGAAAACCAGAGAGTACAAAAATGCCACGACAAATCCTTTATCATAACATAACTGCAACAATCCACGTGAATCATTCAACTATGAACACTCCGGCATGAGATGAAACAAAGCTGTAAAAAGAAGAACTGTTTGTCATAAACCAAGAAGTCTCAAACACAGAGGCATAACCAGGAAACCAAAATGTCGCTGAAACTTTATAGTCGGGAGCTTAGCTCTACCATCGATAGATACAAAAATGGCAAAAATGCCTACATATACTCAAAACAACAACAACAGCGGAACCAAGAAACTGCATTGAAGGCTTTGTGTCTGCATGGCTTCTGACACTCTGCGGCCGCAATCTTTGAATAATCGTGCAACTTATGGCAGATGCGATCGATCTTCTGATAGTTACATCAGCGAATCGACGTGCCTTTAATTCATTGCAGGACGTCCCCATAATGGCAGAGACGATGTCTAACCACCCTCAACCGCTTTAATAACTGCTTCTTGGGATTGGGAACGGCCCAGCCAACTCAGCATTTCGGGATAAGGAGGACTTCTCTCGCGCTGCCACTTGGAATAACTCAATAGCTTGAGAGATTGGCATGGAGTCTAGCGCGGAGGATGAGCACACGACAAGAATGGTGGTGGAATGGTGGTGCAGGATTGTAAGGACGTGGAAAAAGCGACGAGATGAGAGAAAGATGACGGAAGACGATCCATGGCGAAAGACGTCAGGTGGAAGGAGAGGAAGACGGGAGAAATGAATTCGCCTTCGGGTGAGAGGCTGATGTGGAAAAGAACGGGACACGTGGCCAACAGCGAGTGGATGATGAGAGGAGAGAGAACCATGTGGACCAAGGAGGGGAGGCGGATGGAGGACACATGGCAGCACGGGAAAGGCAGAAAGGGGGATTACATGAGGGAAAACAGGCCCACTCCTGGCTAAATATAGGGCAGCTGAGAAGGGCGGGACTATGAGAGCGTCGTTGATCTGGGCGTCTCGATCGTGGCCGTCAGGAAGATGCATATGGGATTCCGGACCCCCCCCTCTATTTAAAGGTAGAAAGGCGGGGGGGGGAGTCCGGAATGGTCTTCATCGCTGGTGATCCAAGCGCGCTGATCTGAGCCGTTGGAGAGGTGCGCCCCCAATTCCGGACCCCCCCCCCGGCTTTAAAGGTAGAAAGGCAAGGGGGGTCCGAAATCCAATGCGCTTCGTTGATCCGGGCGCACGAATCTGGACCGCTCGGACCTACTTGTTGCTTATCATGGGCGCATTATCGCCCAAAACTTGGGACAAATGGGTTTTTAACCCCTTCGTTTGCTATCTAATCCCCTCTACAGGAAATATCGCTAACACCTTCGACGCCCCGAGTCATGAAATCACAATCTCGCAAGCTCATAACTCGACTTGCAAGCCTCCTAGAAACTATACCTTTGAAGTCACGAGTCACGAAGTCACGATTTTTCTTTAAACATGATTAATTAATATTTTTAATCCTGATTGCGCCTGTTATTAACTGAAACTAGTTATCGCGGTCTCGGGTTTTAGGAGCTGGAGGGGTTAGAATAAAAATGCCCGACAAAGCAAATACCGAAAGATTAATTAGCATTACTAAAACCTGATTAATTAACCTAAACCATTTTCTCCCGTGTTTTGATTCATGCACAGTCTACGAGGCAAGCTTAAATTTTTCTTGCGCCAACTTGCATTACGAGCTGTCAAAAATTTATGGCATTAATTAGAAACAGGGCGAAGTGACAAGTGAAGATTGGGTTTTTATTGCTAAATTTATTTTAGGAATGATTTGACCATGCTGTTCCTGAAAGGTACCGAGTTTTTGAATGTTTAAATATATGAGATCTGTTGTTTGTCTTCACAAATTCATTTCCATATTACGCAGAGCAAAACTTCTCTCAGCAAACTAACTTCTGCATGTATACCTATTTTTATCGCAGAAGAGCTAAATCCGAATCCCCTACCATGGCCCCATGAAAAGCATATAAATCCAACATTAAGGTTTCGGGACAAGGTTCAGAAAATGTCTCTGTTACTTCCCCTCGAGGTATCGACTTTGTTAAGACCTGGTCGTTTGTTTCTGACGTCCTATAGTCCGAATTGGTAGATTATTCGGATGATTCTAGTGACAATGAAAAAGACAACCTGACCACCAAATACAAGATCATTGTCCAATCTGGAATGCATAAAGTAGCGGCCAGGCCACGACTACTCCCTTATTACGATATGATTTGGTGGGCATTAGACCATGTGGATACACCAACCAGAACCATCATCAACAAGCAGAGGGTCATTGTTGGGACTTTCAGACCCGAACAACTACAGGCTATGTACAAGTTTTCGTCCATGTCAGAATTTACATATAAGGATGAATTCCTGGAGACTTTTAAACAGAAGGAGGATGTGCAGTATGACAAGACTATGTCCAGTTTGATCAAATATTGGGTTTCACACCCTGCGAAGTTCAGGGCAGACAATAATGGCATACACTCAATATCTTCTCTAGAACCACAATTCAAATATGTGGCTATGATGACCTGCAGACTATACGGGAGAGAGGACACGACACACTTTTTTCTTCAGTGAGTACCTCTAATATTTTCAGTCGCCGAGGGCCCTTTCTTCAACTAAGCTAAAAGGTTGTCTGATAGCTTGACCAGTCGGGTTACAGAGTATCGAACATAGAAAGAGAGTGGAAAGATGGCTTCATTCTTTATGTGTGCATATATCATGGACGTCGTGTGTTTTCTGACACCCTTTCCATTAATGAGCTGTAGTTGGACTCCATCAGAAGCCGAACCCATTCACGTTTACCACTCAAAACTGTGGGAAAACAAAGCGACAATTTTTGTCTATGAAATTTTTAATTGGATAATGGTGCCTCTGCATGTCACTATTTTAGGCCACCCGCCACCCAGGATATTGGATAGCATAGTGATGAATATGAGTAGTATAGATGACTGGTATGTAGAAGTAGAATTCTCATATCTCAGAGTTTTTGGGGCTTCTATTCCCCCGCATGCATTACCATTATTCATACTCGACAAGCTGGCCTGTCGTGAGGTTGCTAGGCAAATTATAATTGGTGGCGTGAGTAAGGAGCTTAAAGGGTATTCTAAGAAGGTATGGCCATCTTTCCCTATTCATTTAAATTATTATTCTTTGTTAGATTTCAGGCATGCTAAAGATGAGGCAGCAGCCCTGGAAGACCTGGAATTTGTTGACCTCGAATTCAAGAAGCATGATCCGCAAAGGGTCGTAAGAAATCACCTGGCCAGCTGCAGACTTAAAAGGTTCGAACATGAAATTTCACCCTCGGATGAAATTTTCCGAGGTGCTATATCTTACATCGAGGTTTTGGCTCGGATACAAACCCTAGCACCTGAAGAAAGGGCCAATGTTTTAAAATTCCAAGAACATCGGCGGAGTTGTCTTCCCCCAGTATTGTGGGGTGAGAATGAAACAATAGAAGAGGTGAAATAGAAAGAAGCTAAAGGCCCCAAATATACAACACCCAGTCAAGAAGAGCACCAAGATGGAGAAAAAGAAATGGGGAACCCGAAAACCGAAATAAAAACTCTCGATCCACCGAAAAAGACTGTTCCAGTTGCCACCCCAGGGAAATCGGCTAAGCAAATCGGAGACCCCATCGCCTCCATTACCCCTTTACAGTAAACTAAAGGGGACATCGACACAGGGTGGATTTTTAATGAAGAATTGCCGCCTGTAAGGATGGAAGAGCTCCCCCCAAATGAATTTTTTTTTGATAAGAAGAGAAAAGCTGTGTTAAAAAGAGAATTCTACCAGGAAGCAAAATCAATGGTCAAAAAATTTAAGGTATTGACCGATGGAAAAGATAAGAAGAACGAGGAGTTTGCGACAGAAATATCCAGAATGTTAGGGGCGTATGATACAACAAATCGATTTTTGGTCGGGGTTTTAAAAAATCAAATGAAGCGCAAAAATCGTCTCATCAAAACCTTGGAGGCAAAATTAGCCATAGCAGAGGAGGCTGCCAAAGACCAGGAAAATACAGGAATAGAACAAGAAATAGTGGCCGATAAAAAGGAAATCGAGCTATTCACAGCTAAGCTCGAACAAGCAGAGATGGTAGCTCACAACAGTCAGATACAAGTGGGCCAGCAAAAAGACTTGATAGGGCAACTACAGGCTAGAGTGGAAATCGCCGAAAGTAAAGTTATAGATATCAGGATATTCCAGTCCCACGCGATGGAGATTCGTAGCAAAGTTTCTGCAGCACAGAAAAGTTTACTTGCCAAGGTAGAGATAATTCGGGACAACTGCTTACTTGTTAATCAAGTAGTAGAGAATTTATCTACTAGAGAGCGAGAAGCTGGAGTAGCTTGGGTCGCATATCAAGAAGTTGTGATAGCTACAAACAATAGGGAATCAGGAAGTACTCCCAGGTTCTCCATTTCGGAGCATACCAGAGCGAATATTTTATTGAAAGAATGGGAGCACAGCATATCAGAAGGCAAACTGCAAGCCAAGAAGGTAATGAGATCTTTTGAAGAAGATTTTGATGCTATAGATTGTAATCTGTTAGGTATTTATAGTGAGGGTAATGTTGAGGCATTGAGTCAAATGAATATAGCTAAATTATTGTTGGATATAAATGAGAAGGAAGAAATAGATTCGGCCAAAGTCTCATAGGTAACTCAGGATGACATAATCCAAATAGATAAATGGATGATTAAACCAAGTGTGCGATTATGTGCTATTGACACCCTGGACCGACAGATGGAAGCAGGGTTGCCACAACTAGTCAAAGACTGTTACATTTTTTAGGCCAATTGTCAAGCGGAACCTTCAAGGTTGATATCTCGGCTAATAGAAAAATGTGTCACGTGTACCAGGCAAGCGAAGGGGCAGACTTCTGGTACCAAATAAAGACAGAGGATGAAGAAATGGAACGCTTGGTCTCCTTCTTATCGTAACTGGAAATCTTGTAGCGATTGAAATTGCACCATATGTAAAACTATATAAATATACAATAGAAAGAAAGAAACAAGGTTGGACCTTTTTGGGTTGATTGTAATAGAGATTTTTTCTCCTTTGAGTGTTAATATAAAGCAAATCTGAAGATTCTCAATTCCATCATGACTATGTTATGAGTTTGTTTCCTTGTATCTCATTTTTCATTCCATTTCATATATTTATCTGATGAATGCTTCGCTATAATTTAGTACAACCTTTACTATAGTGAATGAATTTCAATTTTCTATATTGTTTACTATTTTTCCTCTGTACTGGTTATCAACAAGTATAAGACTAGTGAACACTTTAGATTACTTTATTATTTTATGCTTTGTCAGATTATTCCTTCATATTTTCTTCCTCTGTTTACAAGTGAGATTCTCCCTTGATAGGAGCCTTGCATAATAGACAGCTTAATGTTTTTCTCACACCTCATACACAATTTATTAAATATAACTCAGTTACAGGAAAGGGCCTCTGGTTTGCACCCTATTTTCACTATTGGAACTATAAAATCTCCTTTATCTGACCTAAATCGATACAGCATCTAAATATTTTGAGTTTTTCTTATCATTATGTTCCTCTATGACTGTCCCAGTGACAAGAAAGCCTAATATCGAACCCGGACTATCAAATCAAACACATATTGCCTTAAACCTTTTTGACACTATTCTTAAAACAACCACTACACAGGTTGAACTTGAACGTTCGTGGGCAACAATTGAACAGGACATAACCATCCAGGAACAGTTGGAAGCTAGACAACACCAACCTAAAAATCATCCATAGCTTCCTTTGCCGAAGGTTGATATTTCTTCCTTATATAACCCTCATTCACTTTTCGGATGCCTAGACACTATACTTCTAATACTTTAGTACAGACTCTGGAACAACATCATTTTGGCGCCATTGCCAGGGATCGAAGTTACAAAATCTTTTTCCCTGGGAAAATGACATATTTTTTCGTTGAAAGTGTTACCCTTTGATAGTGAACAAAGAGTACACACATTTTTAAGGCTTTCCAATCTTTCACTTGGCGACTCCACAAATAATAAACTGGCATCTGGTTGAAGGAATAACAGACAAAACCTGGATGGTAAACAGATCATGCCCGTTACCGATCCCGAGAAGATTCTAAAGGCGAGAGGCTCTCTTAAGCCAACTGCTGCAGTCTATAGGCTTAAACACCCATAGTTGAAGATCGAGAGTTCTTCTGAACCTTCAACTTCACACAGTCCTCTCTTTGATACTAAAGATCTAACATCAAACTACTCTGAAGTTAGGAGTGAGATTCATCCGACAATCCCCTTAGTACACAAAGGAAAGGGCCCTTTTGAAATTTTGTCGGCAGTTGACATACCATCTTTTCTTCAGTTAAATTTCTCGACCTCACCTAATTTTGAAGAGTGTGTTACACACTCGATTTCCACACCCGTCGGTTCTCCTGATTTTGTCTCTTGCAAATCTGAGGAACCAAGCCCTCGCATTCCTTATCATTCTTCATCAGATTTTCCTCTTCACGAAGAAAATAAAGATTCACTTTTAATTTTCTGAAACCCCCTTTACGACTTTCCACTAATATTGATGGCAGCTACCAGAGGGGGAGGTGGAGGGGTTGTCGGAGGAGGTGGGAGTGCTCCAGGGGGAGGAGATGGAGGTCAAGGGCCTACCCCTCCTCCCAGAGTGTTTGCTAAAGTAGCAGCAAGATACGCTCCTTTGGTTTTACCCGTCCCTTTACACGACCTTCCCGAAAATTATATAAAAAATTTGCCAAAATTCACTGGAGAGGGAGATATGACTGCAGCCGAACACATAAATTTCTTTGATCAATTCGTAGACATCCTAGGTCTCGAACATGAAGACGTGTATTCGAGACTTTTCATCCAAACTTTCGAAGGTCAGGTCCGAACTTGGTTTCGGAGCCAACCTGCAGGATCTATCTTATCCTACGATGCCTTGGAAGATGCTTTCCTTAGACAATGGGGCAAAAGAAAGGACAACCTATACTATTTAACCAAGTTTGGGTCTTTCAGAAAAAAGAATTCAGAAACGGTTATGGAATTTATTCAAAGATTCAATAAACTGTATAATAAGATCCCAGCCGAAGTTAAACCTTCCCAACCCGCAGCCAAAGTAACTTTCGCGGGGGCTTTCGAACTAGATTTTGTGCTTCTTTTATTGGAGAGAAGGGGAGCTACTCTAAACCGAATGCAGGATGACGTTGTAGAAATTGATTCAAATATGATGGCTTCTGGTAAGTTAAAAGCTAAAGTAGAAGCGGGAAACCGAGAAAATAGACGCTTTAGAGAACAAGCAGGGCCGTCAGGATCTAATAGATACACAGATGACAAAGTAGATGATATGTACAGAGTAATTAAAGAACTGTCTAATAAAATTTCTAGGATGGAGCTAGAACATGCCAAAAATGATTCTTCTGCCAAAAAGGACTTCAGGAGGAACCCAAACCCCCCAAATTAGCAAAGACAAATGAAAAATGAAGATAAGAAAATAGAAACTCCCCTAAAGAATGAAAATTTTATAGGAGTGAATGATTTACAAGATTTCGGAGATTTGGAGGGTGATGTCACAAATTTAGGCGATGACTACACACAACCTTTTTTGACTAAAGAAGATTATGAAAAATCTCTAAACACTCGACAATCATCTATTAAAAATGAAGAAAGAGATTATACTGACCTTTGCAGTTATCAAGGAGAAACTGATATGACAATGGTTGAAGTCCAACCCAAGTATAACTTAAGATCTAAGAGCAAGCCCGCTTCAGATAATCAACCTAAGAAAATTCTCCCTAGAGGGAAAACTTATGAGCCTACTTAGGAAGAAATGGAGTTATCCAATAGAAAAACAAAAGTGGTAAACACACTAGACCTGGAAGCAAAGAAGGTTGAAACTCAGACAAAGGGAACCGAAGAAACTAACACAAATACCCCTCTAACCAAGGCCAAGAGTAATAAGTCTGTCCAAACCAATACGTTGGAAAATAAGTGTTCCGAAGTCACATCTAAATAAATAGACAAGGATGTAGGAGCTTTCAGTTTCGAGAATGAAATAAATAAAATTAAGATACCAATTCCTCTAGTAGAGCTAGTGAAAAACCCAGCTTATCGAAAACAGATTACCAAAGTGATAGGCGTTTTAGAACCAGAAAGCCAATCTGATGTTTTAAACCTTGAAGATGTTAAGCCCAACATCACCTTTGGTCCACATTTTGAAGGAGCCAAAGACTCTGTTGCTCCCTTTTATATCACTTTGAACGTTTACGATCAATTGCTACATAATTGCATGCTAGACTCCGGAGCTTCACATAGCGTAATGCCTAAAATTATTATGGACAGATTGGGCCTCCAGATCACTAGACCTTACGAAGATATTTACTCATTTGATTCAAGAAAGGTTAAATGCATGGGAATGATAAAGGATTTAGTAGTCACCCTGGCACAGGTCCCAGTTAAGAGTGTCTTGATGGATGTGGTTGTTGTTGATATCCCCCCCAAGTACGACTTACTGTTGTCTAGATCATGGGGAGCCAAGCTGAGGGGTTCTCTTCAATTGGATATGACGTATGCCACAATTCCTATGTTTGGTGGCCAATTTACTTGGTTGTACAGAGAGGTGAGGTTAGCGTATACAGTAAGCGACCCTAAAAATCCTAATAATTTCCCTATTTATATTGCAGATCAAGATTTAGGAAATTGTATCTTATCTTTTGATGATGGTTTAGATGGTTTCACAGACGAAAATGATATAGAGCATGAAGAGTCAATTAACATGATCGGGGATATTTGTACCACCGGTACCTGGAAAATGTTTTTTGATGGCGCCTCATCATGCGAAGGGGCTGGTGCAGGAGTGCTTTTTGTGGCACCTGAAGGAAAGTTCATCGTCCCTTTTTCTTACAGATTGCAATGGGATATAGATTATACTAACAATGTATGTGAATACAAAGCTTTGGTTTTGGGATTAGAAGCTGCCAGGAGGCTGAAAATAAAAAACCTAGAAGTGTACAAATATGCAGAGTTGATAGTCAAACAAGTAAATCGGCAATACCAGGCCAAACATCCCCGGTTAAGATCATACAGAAACTATGCTTGGGATCTAATGGAAAACGTTTTCTCATTTGTAAATGTCCACTTCATCCCACACAAAAAAAACTTACAGGCTGATGCATTAGCTAAAGAAGCTTCAACCTTCACTCCTCCCACGACTTTCAAATTGAAGTATCACATAGAGATAAGACACAGACCATCTGTATCGGATAACATCCAGCAATGGTAGGTTTTTGAGGATGATGAGAAAATTAAGAAGTTTCTTGAAGCAATAGGTGATTTTTCCGAAACCCACGCAAATCAAGAAAACCAGAATGACAATATATGGATCATGCAAGAAGGGGAAGACCCTCAAATCTTTCAAGACAAAATCGCAAATCATCGCATGCTGGTCCTTAAAAACAACCAGATTCTAAAAGGATTGATTCCTCTGGAAATAATTTTTGATCAAAACGACATACCTGTAAAATCCACCTTACAACCCCAACCATAAGAAGTGGAGGACTATGATATAGGAACCAAAGTAGAATCCAGGATGGTAAAAATATCCAAATTCCTCCCTCCCGAAATAAAAAGTAAGTATAAAGACCTACTCAGGCAGTATAAGGACATTTTCGCCTAGTCTTATGATGAGCTAAGGACATACGACACTTCCGTAATTGATCACAAGATACCTCTAAAGCATGGGGTCAAACCATTTAGGAAAAATCTTAGACAGATCAACCCCATTTCGTTACCTCTGATTAAAAAAGAAGTTAAGAAACTTTTAGACACGAAAATAATAGTACCTCTGAGATATTCAGACTAGGTAGCAAACCTGGTCCCGGTCAGGAAAAAGAATGGGGAAATCAGACTATGTGTGGATTTAAAAAATATAAATAAGTCATCTCTTAAGGACAATTATCCGCTACCCAAAATGGACCATGTGCTAGAAAAGGTAGTTGGAGCCAACTGAATGTCTATGATTGACGAGTTCTATGGTTATAATCAAATTGTCATGAATGAACAAGATAGAGAAAAAACTGCTTTCACTACACCATGGGGTATGTTCATGTATGATAAAGTGTGTGCTATGGACATCGCTTTCATTGGTGAAAGGGATAAGTTTGTAGTCATTTATCTTGACGATTTGACGATTTTCTTTAAAACCGACGAAGAACACTTGATACATCTTAAATAGACATTCGAAAAATGCCTCAGGTTTGGTCTGTCTTTAAATCCAAAGAAATTACATTTCGACATGCAGGAAGGTAAGCTTTTGGGTCATATCGTATATAGGGATGGAATCAAGATTGATCCTAAGAGGATTGAAGCTATAAACACTATAAATATTCCCATAAATGTAAAAGAGATTCAATCTTTCTTAGGAAGAAATTTTTATTTATGAAGATTTATCCTGAATTTCGCTGAGATTGTAAAACTGATCACAGGTATGTTGAAAAAGGACAGTGAAGTAAAATGGACAACCGAGGCCAAAGCATCGTTCGCACACATTAAGAAAGTCATAAGCGAGGCACTTGTGTTAGCAATCCCCGACTATCTAAAAGATTTTCTTATTTTCGCATTTGCCTCCGAACACATGATTGTTGCGGTGCTCCTACAAAATAACAAAGAAGGTTTTGAACAACCGATCGCCTTTTTCAGCAAGAGCCTTAGAGACACAGAACTGAAGTATGCAATAATAAAAAAACAAGCGTACGCCATGGTAAAAGCATTAAAGGCATTCAGAACGTATGTACTACACTCCAAGATAATTGCATACGTACCTACCAGTTCTGTGAAAGATATTTTGGTACAACCAGACAGTGATGGAAAAAGAGGATGATGGCTTGCCAAAATCCAAGAATTTGATCTGGAAATCAAACCGACCAAATTGATAAAAGGACAATGCCTGGCCAAACTCTTAGCTGAGTCAAATTCCAGAGCCCTAGGTATCAGTTGCCTGTAGGAAGGTGACGGAGACATGAACCTAAACGAGTTGGATGAGAAAACAGGCCCAAACAAGATCGAAGAGAAGTTCATATCATCAGGCTGGTATAGAGACATAATATCATACATGCTGACTCTAAAATGACCAGGTGAGATATCACCATCAAAAGCCAGGACTTTAAAACTTCATGCGGTTAAATATTGTATCGCTGAAAGTCAGCTATATTGGAAAGATCCACTTGGTTTCTTGCTAGTCTGTTTAGTCGAATTGGAAACTGAGCGGTTTATAGATGAATTTCATGAGGGAGTATGTGGGGGGCATCACAGTTAGAGAGCTACAACTTACAAAATTCTGAGGGCTGGGTATTACTGGCCAAAACTTTTCTTGGACGTTAATGCCAAATTCCGAGCCTGCAACCCTTGTCAACTATTTGCAGGTAAACAGAATCTCCTGGCACTACCTTTAGTTCCAGTCAAAGCTGAAGCCCCATTTCAGCAGTGGGGTCTAGACTTCATAGGCGAGATTAATCCCCATTCCAGTGCTCAACACAAGTGGATCTTAACCACAACAGATTACTTTAATAAATGGGTGGAAGCCATTCCAACCAAAAGGGCAATAGACTCGGTGGTAATCGATTTCTTAGAAGAAAACATTTTGTCTAGATTTGGTTGCCCCCAAAAGATAGTTACAGACAATGCCCAAGCCTTCAAATCTATGGATATGATCAGCTTCTGTCAAAAGTATAACATCATTCTTGGCCATTCCATAGCATATTACCCCCAAGGAAATGGATTGGTCGAGTCATCTAACAAGAGCCTGGTAAATATAATCAAGAAAGTATTGGATGAAAACAAAAGGTCTTGGCATGTGCACTTAAAATACGCATTGTGAACAAATTGCATAAGAACAAAAAGGTCTATCGGCATTTCACCTTTTCTGATGGTATATGGGACAAATGTTGTGTTACCTATAAATCTAGTGCTCCCAGTAATGAAGTTATGGAAAGATCAAAATGAAGAACCCAATCATGTCACCAGGAGGATAAATCAGTTGATTGAGGTTCAACAACATAGGGTCGAAGTAGATGAAAAGTTGCAGAAGTACCAAGATGAAATGAAGGAATTATTCGACCGCAGAGCAAAGGACAAAGACTTCCTCCCAAGTGATTTAGTATTAAGGTGGGATGCAAGAAGGGAAGAAGCAACGAAACATGGTAAATTTGACCACCTATGGTATGGGCCATTCAGAGTCTCGGCTCTGGAAGGAAAAAATTATTTCCTACTGGAAAATATAGACGGTGAAATCATCAACGCCCCTATCAACGGGCGTTATCTAAAGCATTATATGACATAAACAATCGCCAAAAAAAAATAAAAAATATATACTTATATATAATATTTTTACATACATATATATATTTTTCATTTACGCATTGCTTTTGATTTTCTTTTTCCTTTCATGAACTTTCGACACCTTTAAGAAATCCTTGATAACTTTCATATTTGCCTTTTTACAGGATTTCAGCTGCAAACAAAACGAGCTGGAGAAGTAAACAGAAAGTCGTGTATCGAAAAATGAATTGGCTTTAGACAGGTGATAAAAAAAAAGATTTTTTATTTTTGAAAGAAAACGAAAAGGTAAGGCAAAGGTGAGATTCCCTAAAAGACTTGTTTTGAAGGACTTTCAGAGAAAACCAAGATAACCTTCTAGGATAGACTTACATCGTCTTAACCAATAAATAAAAGAAAATTTTCATGATTAAGCATTTACAAGAGGACAAGATGAAATAAACAAGTCAGTCAAAGTAAAGCACCCCCGAAAAACATTTTTAGGAGTCAGTTTTGTTTTTTTGACCCTTGTTTTTTAGTCCATAGATCTCTATCTGTCACATTTTCTGTTTTCGGGTCTACCTTTTGAAAAACCAGCATCTTTCCAATTTTGCGTACGTAGGGAGAAGAGATTATGTTTTAATCTCGAGAGCTTCAAAGTAGATTCTGAAAGGAAAGTTGGTCTTCACAACTCCTCAATTCCTTACTAAACAAAGCGATGCTTAAGTGGTCCTGATTTTTTTTAGGTTTTTCAACAGTTCCAGAAGATTGAGGCTTGCTCAAATAGAAATTTCCAAAAATTTAATTTTTCCCTTTCTCCCTATGGACGAAGGTGTTGTGAAAGTTGAGGAAAGGTTGGTACCGAGTAATCAAAGTAAGTTGACAGACCTATAATGCAAAATACTACACGGATATCAGCCCTCATACAAACTGATTGCCCCCACTTCATGCTCTAAAAAGAAAATTATAAGACAGGTGGTGAAAGGAAATTCAGAAATGATTGCCCCCATCTAGTCCAAAGATGAAGAAAGGAAATTCAGAAATGATTGCCCTCATCTCAACATTTAAATGCATAAATATATTTCGAAGTGGTGAAAGGAAATTCAGCAAAAGGGGCCAGATAACTTCACTGGAGTACTAAACAGGCTCGCTGGCAGTGAAGCAATATCCGGGATATCTGTAAGGTTGTTATACATGAATATCACTATGCTATGGTAACCAATTCTTTTCCAAAACCCGATATCCATCCCAAGTTCAGACAGGGCTTCCTGATTAAAAACATATAATTCATTTCTTTTGATGCAAGCCGATAGCCACAAGATTTGTTGAGTCTCCTAGAACTGTTTCGATTATTTTAATGCAGACCTGAATTCAGTAATGGGAAGGAGAAAGTCGTGAAAGGGACTATAGCTAAGTTTAAAAAGTATCTGAATTTGAAAAGCTTTTCAAAGGTAAAAGATGAAGTCCGCTTTCCTTTTCGGTGTACTGTTCTAAATGTTTTCGCTGGATTAAAGCCATTGACTCCATTTACCCAATATTGGCACGTGGTCTACTGTTCTTCTCATCTTAACATAAAATAGGATCCCTAGTTGGAGCCTATGTTGGAGCCGCCTTTGTTTTTTAGCTCGTTTTAAAATTTTGTATTTTTATGATTGAAGTCGAAAGCTGGTTTTCATTATTCTCCTTTATTAATCCAAAATCTCAGAAGTCTCACCACGCGAGCAGTGCCGGTTATCTTACTCTCAAGACAAACTTTGTTTTTCGTTTAAACAACTTTCCCTTTTCTTACCTCGAGATTTTGTAGGTATGGTGTTATAGAACACACAGTTCACAAGTTGCAAAGAATGAAACAGCGAAATAACTTTAAAAGTGTTACTCAGGTTAGTATCAAGATTAAATATTTTTTGAAACTACGGTTAAGCGTCATCGAGATTTCGTGTCTCGGCATTTACTAACTCCAGAATTTTGTTCGTCATAACCCCGATATCTGAAGTTGCGAGACTCTTGTTTTAGTAACCCAGGTTAAGATCAAAGAAAAAGGTTTACTCGTGGTTGAGTTCTATCGGGGGTTCGCAACTCGGCTTGCGATCCTCCCGGAAGCTATAACTTCGACGTCCAGAGTCACAAAATCGTGATCTCGTGAGTTCACAACTCGGCTTGCGAGCCTCTCGAAAACTATACCTTCGACGTCCCGAGTCACGAAATCACGATCTCGTGAGCTCGCAACTTAGCTTGCGAGCCTCCCAGAAACTATACCTTCGAAATCACGAGTCGCGAAGTCATGATTTTTCTTTAAACATGATTAATCAAAATTTTTAATCCTGATTGCGCCTGTTATTAACTGAAACTAGTTATTGCGGTCTCGGGTCTTAGGGGCTGGAGGGGTTTGAATGAAAGCACCCAATAAAGCGAATACTGAAAGATTAATTAACATTACTAAAACCTGATTAATTAACCCAAACCATTTTCTCCCGTGTTTCGATTCATGCACAGTCTATGAGGCAAGATTAAATTTTTCTTGCGCCAACTTGCATTACGAGCTGTCAAAAATTTATGGCATTAATTAGAAACAGGGCGAAGTGACAAGTGAAGATTGGGTTTTTATTGCTAAATGTATTTTAGGAATGATTTGACCGTTTTGTTCCTGAAAGGTACCGAGTTTTTGAATGTTTAAATATATGAGATCTGTTGTTTGTCTTCACAAATTCATTTCTATATTATGCAGAGAAAAACTTCTCTCAGCGAATTAACTTCTGCATGTATATCTATTTTTATCGCAGAAGAGCTAAAGCCAAATCCCCTGTCATGGCCCCGCGAAAAGAATCTAAAGCCAACATTGAGGTTTCAGGACAAGGTTCAGACAATGTATCTGATACTTCCCCTCAAAGTATCGACTCTGTTAAGACCTGGTTATTTGTTTCTGACGTCCTACAGTCTGAATTGGTGGATTATTCGAATGATTCCAGCGACAATGAAAAAGACGACCTGACCACCAAATATAAGATCATTGTCCAATCTGGAATGCATAAAGTAGCGGCCAGGCCATGACTGCTCCCTTATTACGATATGGTTCAGTGGGCATTAGATCATGTAGATATACCAACTAGAACCATCATCAATGAACAGAGGGTCACTATTGGGACTTTCAGACCCGAACAACTATAGGCTATGTACAAGTTTTCGGCCGTGTCAGAATTTACATATAATGTTGAATTCCTGGAGACTTTTAAACAAAAGGAGTGTGTGCAGTACGACAAGACTATGTCTAGTTTGATCAAAGATTGGGTTTCACACCCTGCAAAGTTCAGGGTAGACAATAATGGCATATACTCAACATCTTCTCTAGAACCACAGTTCAAATATGTGGCTATGATGACCTGCAGACTATACGGGAGAGAGGACACCACACACTTTTTTCTTCACTGGGTACCTCTAATATTTTTCAGCCGCCGAGGGCTCTTCCTTCAACTGGGCTAAAATGTTGTTTGATAGCTTGACCAGTCAGGTTATAAAGTATCGAACACAGAAAAAGAGTGGAAAGACAACTTCATTCTTTATGTCTGCATATATCATGGATGTCGTGAGTTTTCTGACGCCCTTTACATTAATGAGCTGGAGTTGGAATCCATTAGAGGCCAAACCCATTCACGTTTACCACTCAAAACCATGGGAAAACAAAGTGGCAAATTTTGTCTATGAAATTTTTAACTGGGTAACGGTGCCTCTGCATGTCACTATTTTCGGCCACCCGCCACCCAGGACATCAGATAGCATAGTGATGAATCTGAGCAGTATAGCTGACTGGTATGTAGAAGCAGAATTCTCATATCTCATAGTTTTCGAGGCTTTTGTTCCCCCACATGCATTACCATTATTCATACCCAACAAGATGGCATGTCATGAGGTTACCAGGAAAACTATAATTGGTGGCATGAGTAAGGAGCTTAAAGGGTATTTTAAGAAGGTATGGCCATATTTCCCTATTCATTTAAATTCCTATTCTTTGTTAGATTTCGGGCACGCTAAAGTTGAGGCAGCAGCCCTGGAAGACCTGGAATTGGTTGACCTCGAATTCAAGAAACATGATCCGCAAAGGGTAGTAAGGAATAACCTGGCCAGATGCGGACTTAAAAGGTTCGAACATGAAATTTCACCCTCAGATGACATTTTCCAAGGCACTAGATCTTACGCCGAGGTTTTGGCTCAGATACAGACCCTAGAACCTGAAGAAAGGGCCGATGTTTTAAAATTCCAAGAACATTGACGGAGTTGTCTTCCCCTAGTATTGTGGGGTGAGAATGAAACAACAACAGAGGTGAAACAGAAAGAAGCTGAAGGCCCCAAAGATACATCACCCAGTCAAGAAGAGCACTAAGACGGAGAAAAAGAAACTGGGAACCTGAAAACGGAAATAAAAACTCCTGATCCACCGAAAAAGACTGTTCCAGTTGCCACCCCAGGGAAATCGGCTAAGCAAATCGGAGACCACATCGCCTCCGTTACCCCTTTACAGTCAACTAAAGGGGACATAGACGCAGGGTGGATTTTTAATGAAGAATTGCGACCTGTAAGGATGGAAGAGCTCCCCCCAAATGAATTCTTTTTTGATAAGAAGAGAAAAGCTATGTTAAAAAGAGAATTCTACCAGGAAGCAGAATCAACGATCAAAAAATTTAAGGTATTGACCGATGGAAAAGATAAGAAGAACGAGGAGTTTGCGACAGAAGTAGCCAGAACGTTAGGGGCATATGATACAACAAATCAATTTTCGTTCAGGGTTTTAAAAAGTCAAATGAAGCGCAAAAATCGCCTCATCAAAACCTTGGAGACAAAATTAGCCACAGCAGAGGAGGCTGCCAAAGACTACGCAAATACAGGAATAGAACAAGCAACAGTTGCCAATAAAAAGGAAATCGAGCTGCTCACAACTAAGCTCAAACAAGAAGAGCTGGTAGCTCACAACAGTCAGATACAGGTAGGCCAACAAAAAGACTTGATAGGGAAACTACAGGCTAGAGTGGAAATCACCGAAAGTAAAGTTATAAATATCGGGATATTCCAGTCCCAGACGATGGAGATTTGGAGCAAAGTTTCTGCAGCACAAAAAATTTTACTTGCCAAGGTAGAGATAATTCGGGACAACTACTTACTTGTTAATCAAGTAGTAGAGAATTTATCGGCTAGAGAGAGAGAAGTTGGAGCAACTCGGGTCACATATCAAGAAGCTGTGATAGCTACAAACAACAGGGAATCAGGAAGTACTACCAGGTTCTCCATTTCAGAGCAGACTAGAGGGAATATTTTATTGAAAGAATGGGAGCACAACATATCAGAAGGAAAACTGCAAGCCAAGAAGGTAATGAGATCTTTTGAAGAATATTTTGATGCTATAGATGGTAATCTATTAGGTATTGATAGCGAGGGTAATGTTGAGGCATTGAGTCAAATGAATATAGCTAAATTCTTGTTGGATATAAAAAAGAAGGAATAAATAGATTCGGTCGAAGTCTCGTAGGTAACACAGGCTAACATAAACCAAATAGATAAATGGATGATTAAACCAAGTGTGTGATTATGTACTATCGACACCCTGGACCGATAGATGGAAGCAGGGTTGCCACAACTAGTCAAAGACTATTACATTTTTTAGGCCAATTGTCAAGCAGAACCTTCAAGGTTGATATCTCGGCTAATAGAAAAATGTGTCACATGTACCGGGAAAGTGAAGGGGTAGACTTCTGGTACCAAGTAAAGACAGAGGATGAAGAAATGGAACGATTGGTCTCCTTCTTATCGTAACTGAAAATCTTGTAGCGATTGAAATTCCACCATATGTAAAATTGTATAAATATACAATAGAAAGAAAGAAACAAGGCTGGACCTTTTTGGGTTGATTGTAATAGAGATTTTTTATCCTTTGAGAGTTAATATAAATAAAATCTGAAGATTCTCGATTCCGTCACAACTGTGTTATGAGTTTGTTTCCTTGTATCTCATTTTTCATTCCATTTCATATATTTATCTGATGAATGCTTCGCTATAATTTAGTACAACCTCTACTATAGTGAATGAATTTTATTTTTCTATGTTGTTTACTATTTTTCCTCTGTACTGTCTATCAGCGGGTATAAGACCAACGAACACTTTAGATTACTTTATTATTTTATGCTTTGTCAGATTATTCCTTCATCTTTTCTTCCTATTTACAAGTGAGATTATCCCTTGATAGGAGCCTTGCATAATAGACAGCTTAATGTTTTTCTCACACCTCATACACAATTTGTTAAATATAACTCAGTTACGTGAAAGGGCCTCTGGTTTGCACCCTATTTTCACTATTGGAACTATAAACTCTCCTTTATCCAACCTAAATTGAGACAACATCTAAAGATTTTGAGTTTTTCTTATCATTCTGTTCCTCTATGACTGCCCCAGTGACAAGACAGCCTAATATCGAACCCGGACTATCAGATCAAACACATATTTCCTTAAACCTTTTTGACACTATTCATAAAATAGCCACTACACGGGTTGAACTTGAACGTTCGTGGGCAGAAATTGAACAGGACATAACCATCCAGGAACAGTTGGAAGCTAGACCACACCAACCCAGAAATCATCCATAGCTTCCTTTGCCGAAGGTTGATATTTCTTCCTTATATAACCCTCATTCACTTTTTGGATGCCTAGACACTGTACTTCGAAGCCTTAATTACAGAATCTGGAACAACAGCCAAGATCGCCTATTTATCCCGTCGCGCCATGACCAATGAACACTTTTTCCAACTGAGAATTTGAAGCCCGCAGACTAGCAAGTGTATACAGTGATCATTGTGCCCTCGTTGTTCATTCCTGAGTAGTGTCTGAGATCATTGTGACCTCGATGATTTACCCTGAGAGTGCATGTCCAAAGATCTTAGCGTACTTGAAGAATCTGCAAAGGAAGTACTCATTGATCGCAGGACCGAGAAAATCATGTCAGAAAGAAGGATGTCTTCGGGTGTGTAAGAAACATCAACAGGTGGAGTCCAAGCTTCTCCATCGACTTCTCGTGGAGCAGGAACTTCCAAAATTGTGACAGAGACAAGAACGAAGCACAAAGACGAAATTGTGAACGCCAAGATAATTCTGAGCATTCTACCTACCTACCTACCCCCTCTAAGCAGAACCATCAACTGAGACAGCGTACACAGAGATTTTGACTATGGTTTGGTCACAACGTACCTCTCAAAAGGGATACACGCAGTTCGAGCCGACCAGGATAAGATTGCAACGTTGAATTTCAGTGACTTCAACCTTGGTGATAGGAAGGCTTACAACATGCTCGCCCCACACAAATATCTGACCAGGACTAAAGGAAAACATTTGAAGGATATCCTGCAGCCATGGACCCAGAACCTCGCGCAGTCAACATTACTCAATCTGATGAAGATCCCGCACTTCAGACAACATCAGGAGGTGAATGCATGTGTAAAGTTACTATTGTTGTTCTATCACAGAGGTTACTTATGGTTGAGCCATCGCATCACTATGGATTCGACCTTGATCAATTGGATCATAGGGCTAAGCATGCAGGGCCCTGAACCACAAGATATTTACCCTAGAAAGACCTCAGATTGAGCATTAGCGCAGAGAATCAAAGAGACTTATGGCGATGTCGACAAGGGCACATGGATTTACAAGGTAACCTCTATCCAGAACGGTGTAGTGTGCCTCACATGTCAGTTGATCATATGCAAGATAGTTCATAAGAACTAGCCCACCCAAGTGTCTGGATTCGTAGTTGACCTTGCAGGAAAGTGCATGGACGGAATATAGATGAATTAGGCATAGTACCTTGTAAACCAGTTGGAGCTTGATTACAGAGAAGCGCAAGACCAAGGGCATGAGTTCCACTTTAGCTGGCTTCTCATCCTAATCACATTCATTGCATGGGAAATGTCGGAAGGTGCGACATTCCCTGAAATCGAGCCCTTCGAACGTCTAGCCATGAAGTTTTGTACGCTATGGTAGTCTAATGATATGAACAAGAAGTGGCAGTCCAATGTCATCTTCCATACTTACTACAACCAGTTGAAACAAGCCATCCAGTCTGAGCCCCAGATGACCCCGAATACCCTCCACAGGTTTTGGCCCTTAATGAAGTTCAACGCGGATCACCAATTCATTTATATAACATCACATACTAATTAGCACAAATGAAATTTGCAGTCATATTACAATCTAACAAAGGAAGACTTAAAATAAATCACTAAGGAATGGTCAGCAGACCTCCTTATTCCATCCAATCCTACGGAGTTGTCTGATTTAGATAGCCCAAAATCTGTGCAGGATACACTCGAGCCAAGCAAGACGAAGAAGCTTGAAGAGGTTCATGATGTAGACAACACATCTGTGAGGACTGCATCCATTTCACCAAATGAAGGGGTTGATGGCGAAGAGATCGAAGGTGTATAAATTGAACAACGGAAAAGCAAAGTACCACCACTTAGGGGCGAAGAAGATTCATCAAAGAAAAGGAAGTTTTCTCCTCCAAAACCTTCCTCCCGCAAGAAACATAGAACCCATGTAACCAAGATGCAGACTGCCCTCACACTGGATGATTTTAATTTCATCATCGCAGTTGTGAATGATGCTTCAAATGAGGTATTAGAAAATCATGTGGTGAAGTAGGAGAAGATTTATAATCACATCGATATTGAACTCCGAGGAGTGCAAAAGGCACTCCAGTCTAGCCACATAGTCTCCATGTCGCCTCTGACAACAAGAATAGTATAACCAGGAGATGAGCTAGCCCAATTGCACCAGATCACTAATAAATTTGAAGATCTCCTTCGATGAGCTCAGGAAGAAATAACGCAATCCATCCAGGCTTTGACACAGCTATAGGGAGTACTTGTCGAGCAGCGTAGTGCTGCTGAATGCAAAAAACTTTCTCTTCAAGCACAGTGGGACAACAAGAAAGAAGAGATACAACATAGAAAGGAGCAGTTGATTGCAGAGCAACTAGAAGTAAAAGGACTGGTCAGCAGAGAACTTTTCTTTGTGACCATCATAGAAGTGAAAGTTGAAGAACGGATTCCGCAACAGGTGGCACAGCTCAAAGAAGTGATCTAGCAACTTTAGCAGTGCATCACAGACCTAGAACTTCGTACTGTGCTCGAGACCCCTCAAGAAATCAGAGACCTAAGAGAAGCAACTTCTCACAGCGCAGTTGGAAAAATGAAAGCTATTTCCTTGGAGTGAAAGAAGTCGAGTTCTAGGAGCGCTCAAACGTATGAAAACCTCACAGAGAATCCAAAGTTGCAAGCATTGGAGTCACAGCTCCAAGAAGTGAAGCAACATGCAGATATGTTACAGGCACAACTAAAGGCCTTGTCACTAGTTGAGAGAATGAAGAGATTTCCAGAGCAATGCATGGCCCAAGAACAAATCCACACAATCCAGACCAAAGTGATTGAAGTCTCTCAACGACTTCAACCAATGCAACAGAAGGCATGCCAACTATTCACTGAAGTTGAAAGCCAAGGAGTAGAAATTGAACAAGTTGTGAGTGTAGCAGAACAATGCCTAGAAGGACCAATCAATGACGCACGCATCCAGGAGTTCACTGAGAAAGAAGGAGTAGCATTGTAGCAGGTCAAAGTAGCTCGAGCCAAGCTCAAGGCATTCGAGGTGGAATTGCTCAGACCAGAGTGACTCAGGATGAGTCACAGGTGAGTGTTGGGGGCTTGTTGGCCCTTGACCAAGTTTTGAAGTTACTTGGTCAGATTTGACCATTTTTGGGACTTCGACATCCTGTCGAAGATGGAGTGCCAGACGCAACAGAGATCAAGGGATATCGGCCCACTTTTGGGCCCCTTTTTGGGTTTTGGGAATATGTAATGGGAAAGGGATGTCGGCCCATGGGTTTACCCACGTTTAGGCCCACTTTTGTAATGTATAAATAAACATCTAGGTAGAGTAAGTAGATATATGGATCAACATCTATGTGATGTTAGGCCGAAAATCTAAGTGTTAATATATTTTGTCAATGCTCTGTGCATGACTGTAAGAGGCTGAGTGCAAGCCATTGTAAGAAGTTGTAGAAGGCTTTGTTCTATAGCGCAAGGAAGAAGGATCTAGCGAGCTGCGCAAATCTTTTGTCCTATGAGAAGTAGGGTTTTGGTGGCTCTGTGCTATAATCGATTGAAGACACTAATAAAGAAGAAGAGTTGGTGGACGTATCCCCAGGATGGGGGTGAACCACGTAAATCTGAGTGTTATGCTTTGTGCTTGGGTTTGATATGTTTATCTCTTGCTAAGTGCTTTGATATATTTAGAAATATTTATTTATTCTTTGTGCTTCTAATATGTGTATGAATGTTAGATCTGATATGTATGAAGATTCTTAGTGTTGATCCAGGATCTAATCTGTTCTACTATTTCTAAGTGCTGAAATACTTTAGATCTCAGTAAGTGTTGTGATGCTTTGTGCTTTCTGCGAAATATAATAAGGGTTAGATATTGATGAAAGATCGAGGCTAAGTGCTCCGTAAGAGATATAATCGAATATCTGTGTCCCAGCTAAGGTTGCAGACACCTTATTCTTGCAACCACTCCTACCTCTATCTCGGGTGAGACTTCATCTGCTTCATAGGTGTTACCGAAAGGGCCGGTAGTTAGGGTTTTGTTGGTGAGTTGTTGTAGCATTGAAACCTAGTTCTGCCCCTATGTCAATAGCATATGACACACTAGATGTCTTCTCTTTTATCTTTTCCCTTGTCTTTCTTTATATCTTCGACCTACAAAGACAAACTAGTTAGCTGACTCAAGATTTGACTCATACCTGATTTGGATTCTCCCATAGGGGATGATTCTAACTTCATGAAAATCTCTAGTGCCTCAACTTGAGAAGAAATATTCGGTTTCATTAGAGGAACTCCGATGTGTGGTAAGAGGACAAAAATGAATCATTCTTTGTTCTGCTCATCAGGGATCTGAAAAGTCAATCGGCCTGTTAAGGTCTTAAATCTATGATCAAATTCCCAAACGGGTTCGGCTACCTTCTACTTGATCTCTTTCAGCTCTGTGATACATTGTGACTCCGATTTGGGTTTCTTGAACTCTGCAGTCAACACATTCTTGATCTCATTCAGTGTCTTAGGTTTTTCATGTCCTTGGACAAGCTTCATGTACCATCTCAGTGTGTGATCTCGAAGGGTAGTACTAAACTGAGTTCTTTTAACGGCTTCATCAATGACATTTTTAATATTCCATACAGCTTCACATAGGAACCAGTGTTGATTGGGGTCTTCAGACCCATCTCCCCTAAAAATAGGGAGCCTCATCTCATCTGCCATAGATCTTCCTAGGGTTCCTGACTGAGTATGTGTTGGACTACTAGTGACAGTGATCTAAACGCTCTGGTGGCTTGGATTACTTTGATTGCTTAATGTTGTTGAATCAACAAGAGGGATAATATTACTTACTTCACCAGTCTGTGCAGTTCCTGAAGTTTTTGGCTCTTTCCGACAAGGTTCTTCAACTTTCCTTTTCTCTACCCTAGTGGGTTTTGAATGCTCTTCGTCTGTCAGATATGCCTCTTCTCCACTATAGAAACCATTGTCCCCATAGTTCTTCTTAAATAGGTTCACAAGATTAACTTCTCTGAATGCTCTTCCATTGCGCGTATGTCTAGCCTCTATGTCGTTGTCACTGTCCGAATTTTTGAACATTATATTTTTCAAATCCGATCAATCTATTGTATCTTCAAGATGTTCTTCTCATGCAATAGCATCTTGATTCTCAACTTCATAAAATGTAAAAAATTTCCTCTGGGTCCCTTGATTAAATATCTCTCAACTTAGTTGTATGACTCTAATCTATCAATAGAAAACTCGGCGATGTACCTTCCAATGGTGCTATCAAACTAGTGATCTACTGCTCGTGACACGATGTTATCAACTCTCTTGACCTTCTTGATTAGCACCAACGTCCAAGCTATAGGAGGTCTAGATCTGATCTCAAACTAGGTATCTGCTAACCTGGCTAACCACTCATATAGCTCATGATGGATTCCTCCAAAGAATATCTCGTGTATATCAGTAAAAATATACCTTCCTAACCAATCATTTGTGCTAAGATTAGGGTTCTTGTTCTAGGCTTCAACGAATTCTTTTTCTTGACCCTCTATCCACTTCTGAATCTCTGTCTTTGATGGGAACCACCTTGACATTCCCTCAAGAAGATTCTTGTCCTGGAAATGAAACCATTTGTTGGCATAGGGGTAGACCCAGGGTTCACTCCAAGAGAACACTAACAAACCCTAGCTACTGGCCCTTTTGGAAACACCTGCGAGGCAGATGCAGTCTCACCCGAAGCAGCTATGAGGGGGTTGCAGGATAAAGATATCTACAACCAAGCGGAATATCAAGTGGATAAACTACCAGAGCAATTCAGTCATTTATATATCACTTACAAACTTATCTCTTACTTCGTATAACTACCTATCAGATCTAAAACAGTAATGCAATAACAATATATCAAAGGAAAAAGAACATAGCATTAATCACACACACAAGACAAGATATATGTGGTTCACCCTCTCTCTAGGGCTATGTCCATAGAAATGTGCTTTATAATGTATTAAGATGAAGCATACATATCTTGTCTGCACTCTTGGCTAGCAGATCTTCTTTATTCTCCTATCTATCCCTCCCCTTCCTGCGCACCCAGTTGCAGGACTTGATCTCTGCACCCAGCTAAAGATCTTACAATACTAGAAGGCTCTCACTCTTATCACTTCTCTCTCACACAACAATAATCCTTCATACTAAAATGACAACACACAATCATAATGCCAACAACAACAACCCAACCCAGGTCCTCTTGACCTTTATTTATACATTACAATAGCTCACCGATATCCTTAGATCGAAACCTAAGTGTCAAAACCCTAGATACAAAAACCCTAGGTGTCTAGAACCCTAGGTCAACTTGACTCACGTTTTTAGGGCTTCGCCAACTTGTCTTTCCGTCCTTCTTGTGTGGTGCTCCAAAGCATCCAATGGTGTATTTTTCCACTTGTTGAGTTGTCCACGATCCTTCTTCCTTGCTGATATGTCATCCTCGATCTCATCGTCCAATGACTTGCTTCATTTTACTTCACTCCATATTTTATGATCTTTTGCTCACTTCAACCCAGTAATAGTGACTATGTCTTCCACGCAGTTCACATTTCGCCTTTTATGCCTTGACCATCGCTTACTTCCATAACCAAGGGCCAACATTCAGTCCAACTCCCAGGTAACCAGGGTACATATATGGTGATAGTAATAGGAGGGTACAGAGGACAACTGAATGAGTGAAGGAATGATGATGGAATGATAGGAAAATGAACTAGTCCAACTATATGTATGCATGTTCCCAACTTGACACTTGTCTTGTTGAGAAATATCTTGGGCCCACTTGTCTCAATCATTAGAAATTAGGATAAAATAATTATCCATACTTTATACTTTAAGGAATATTAACATAATATTCCTTTGGGCTTAATTCCCCTAGCTTATCCCATTATCCTTAAATTTGATCCCTCATTTCTCTATCTAGTGGAGGTTAGCCCCCCATAGTATTTTACATGGTTGGTCTACCGCAGTGGTGTGTTTTCATTAATATTTTGGTGTGATTACATTTAAATTTACAATACATGTGTACTGGCCTTTTTGCATCCAGGCTTATTAGCCTCAAGAACATAAACATATATACAAAGGATCTCTATTGACTCTCAAAATCGTCAAAGAATGATCTGCCTACAAAGAATTGCAAGGCATACACATTTTTTTAAAATATTATATATACATATATATTAAATAAACTATAAGTGGGGACCCCCTATAGTGTCATTCAAATAAATAATGAGGAAGAGCCCCTTTGAAGGAAAAGTTACTTAAATTCTTTATTGCTAATAGTTGTCTTTGATACTTACGTATCACCTGCATGATGATTATTTCGATATGAGCTTGGATTTAAGTGATAACAATAGTGGTTTCAAATGGTATTCAAAACTCCTCTTTGGGCATTTTTTTTATTCTAAGTACATATGTTGGGAAAAATCACCTCCAAAAAAAGGTGTTTTGTGGCTATTGTTTCAAATGATAAAAGAGTTTTTTAATGAATGCATCGACAAGATATTTATCCACTAGATGTTGATTTTTAGACATATAAGAAAAGGGTGACCTGCATACATATGCACATAGTTCATCACTTATATATATTAGACAATTTTTAGGTACATGGTCCAATATGTATTGGACAAGCTACAAAAATGTGGTCATGCCAACCTTATTGTTACATTGTGATAACATAATGGTTTATATTTAAAAAAATGTTGGAGGTATTAACGTACATGGGATATGATTCACACCACAAACATATTATATATCGTATTGATATGATCCAACATGTATATTTTTATAGATATTGCATGGTATGGCCGATGATCTTAGTTATGGTGGCTAACTGTTGGAAGTTCATATGTTACTAAATATTGATATTCTGAATGTGTGTGGGACATCCTGTATGCATATAGTATAGGTTGGACATTGTTGTTCACCGACGACGGTTAATATGGTAGGTGTTTGTGTTGGTAACTTGTGATCCTAAATGAGATGGCACTTACTTGGAATCTACTAGTTTCTTGAGGTTTTGGCGTGGCTTGTCTTGAGTTTAGCAAGTGATTAATGTTGGTCATCACCCTAACATGACGTGACCAATAGTTAATGCACCAACTTGTTGTTTGAATCTACCATTTTGGGTTTTGGCAATTGTTTCATTCGTTAGTCGAAACTGAACTCTGGTAACTGCAACAACCCCTTGAACGTGCCTTTTAACCTACACAACACCAAGTACTAGGGTTTCGATTCCCTGTCATCTAATAATATTTTTTCTAAATAATTTATTGTTGGTTATGTAAATGCATGCTAGGCTTGTCATTCAATGATTTCATGTTCTTTTTTGAAGGAAAATAAGGCTTTTTTTCTCCTGGGTTTGGAAAAATGCATGCGAAGAAGTTTGAATGTTATGATGGATTGTTGATTGCCATAATTATGGTTGTTTTTTTCCTATTTACCATGTTGGTTTGTGATTTCTTATAGCACAATGGAAGATTATGTTGTTATGGGTCTTTGGTGTTTTAGTCATATGCAGATTCTGCATTGTTTCTTGAAAGAAAACGCCTTGTGACCTTATGCATACCCTTATTAAAATGATTGGATTTCTCACATGCTCATTTCGGTTGGGCCAAGTCTAAAGTAAAACATTTTGGGTCAAATCCCTCTTATTATCGGCATTTTTTTGTGCATTGAAGCCTTAAACCCTAAACCCTAGCCTCTGCGTATTATGATTGGATTTGTGAAAAATGTCACACAAGATTCTAAGATTGTTTATAAGTAACCTGTTATACCCTATCCTAGTGATAACTAAGGGTATTATGTCTCGAGGCCTGGGGGTACTAGACACAGAGTACCAAGAGCCATATTGACTTGAGCTTGGCCCTAGAGGTCCCATATTTTCTTCTACGCCTCCCATCTATCAAAAACCACAACATCCATTCCATCGGCCTGGTTATGAAGTAGAAGTGGGTCTTTCTCCACGAGGTAATGAGTTTGGATATCATGTTATGTGTCACTTTGATTCTCAAAACATTTGAATATGTTCATTGAATTCCCTTTTGTTTCATGATGTTTGCTTGGAAATTATACCTCTTAACTTGTCCATACGTGGGGGGGATAATAGACTTCCCTAGTAAGTTGATTCCCTTAGAGATGAGTTTCCACTAGGTGGGTCTATGAAATGGCATCATCCATTCCTTCCATACTTATCACTTTTCATCATTTTCCCTCTCATCTATCCCCTACATTGGTTTGGGAATTGGGTTTTCCAAGCTAGTAAGATTTGTGCCTTGCCTTGTGGGAAGAAGGGGCTAAAGGCCCAGAGGGTAAAAGTAGCTGGAAAAAGTTAAAAGACAATATCAAACCTTGATATGCTTCTCCTAGAGATCCCTAAGAAAGTAATAAAAGGATTATCAACAAGAAAAAAAGGGGGATCCATAAAATAAAATAAAAATCAAGACCTAGTTGGTGAATAGGGGGTCTCATCATGACCAAACCTATTAGGTCCATGGGAATGTAATGGTATGACACTACTATTCATCTGGTCACCATGCCAGGGTAGTGGATCTTAGTGGCATAGCCAAGAGAAAGGGGGTATCACCACGAGCCAACCTTCTCATCTCTGTGAAATGCTTGTGGGTAACATTGTCACCACTGGTCACCACGCTAGGGCAGTGTCCTCCAGCTATTGTCTTGAAAGAAAAATAAATAATACAAAGAGTAAAAAGGAATTGAATGGTCTAGGAAACACTTGCATCCATGAAAAGGTGAATCTCACCCTCTACAGAGGCACCCACAAGTACGACCTATATTTCCCTATTATCACTGCACCCCTTGCCCAAACATCCCCTACACCATCTCATGCATTCACATGACCTAGATTGTTCTTCAGCTGGAACAACCCCACACCCAAAGAGGATTATCCCAATAGGACACCCTGAGACCCTCTCCAAACCTGGATTGTTAAATAGCATAACATCTTTGAGCATTTGTCTGGGTAAAGGGGGGTTTGATGCACATGTTTGGGTAGCTTGATTATCAGATGTGATTGACATTTCTATGATCTCTGTGACTTATGAGCCCATGGAGGGCATAATTTTTGTTGTTTCAGGACCATGCCCGATGGATAGGTACATATGGGGGGATTATTAGTTCAGACCTCCATGGGGCTAAAATCCCACCAGATGGATGATGTGACCCCAGCCAGAGGCATAGGGATACCATAAGATTACACCAGAGAAGAAGGAGGATGTTCCACCCGAGTCACTTTGGCAAGCCTGGATGTAGGGGGTCTTTCCCTCCCACCATGATGTTGGCCCTTGAAGGCCCCTGATGTCATCATATGGAGCCTTGATGTAATCCAGTTAGGGTTTTGGCATGAGGACAGTTTGGTTGGCACGTGTGGCACCTCCTGAGGCCTTTTGAGGCCTAAAATCCCACTTTGAAGGTGTAGCATTCTAATAAGGGGCGTAATGTCACCCTAGGAGGGGCATGATGTCATCCCTAAAAGAAAAAATTAGGGTTTTAATTGTCATTTTTATGTAAAACTAATTTTTTATGTAAACTAGCCATGTCGACCTTTTTTGACCTAAAATGTAATTAAAGGTCACTTGTATTGTATAAATAAGGGAAAAATATCTGATATTTTTTTATCATCTTTCACTCACACAAGTGTGAGGTCTGAAATTCGGCCTCTTTTAAGGCTTATATGTTGAACTAAGTGGTGCACAACTCTTGGAGGGAGATTTTATTGGTGAATTTTTTCATTTTCATGGTGGAAAGTCTTCAAATAGGGCTTGTGGATAGATTATTCTTGGTGAATATAAGTAGAAATATGAAATCCTTCTTTATTTGAATGGTTATGGTATCTTTTACTTTTCACTTATAAGATTATGAAATTGCTAGTGTGAAACCCTAGGAGAAAAGCACATGTTATTGTCCTTATCTTAATAACTCTCCACCTACTTGATTTTTCTAGAAGACACCTCCATTAAAGAATATACTAGGGCCCTACCTTAGTAGCACTCTAGTACTATTGCTTCATCAAGTTTTCATTTTATTTCAAGCTTGACCTAAAGAAGAAGGAAAATTGCTAGGGCCTAGGGTTACCTACTTTCTAGTGAATTTTTTCCTTCTAGGGTTTTGGATGATTAAGGTCTTACGTTACAAACACCTCAACCATTCTCCCTCTTGCCTTTATCTCACCCATTATCATTTGTTTCTTCCAAATATTGTCGTTGCAAAATTGACTCCATTTACCCTAAAGGCACTAGTTCATACCTTACAATTGATTGATTGATGAAAACAACTTTCAAACCATCTACTTCAAGATATCTACTAACCACTTCTAACATTAGATTAGGCTAACTTACTAATTATCTTTCTTTTGTTACAAAAGATATCTACAACCATCTATGACAACAGTAAAAGAATCTTAAAAGAAAGTGTTAGAGCTGATTTTACATTTCCTTCATTGCTTCTGACAAATACTACATATTGCCAATTTTAGGTTATCATTCTTGGTCATTATTGAAGCTTACTAAAGCATAATTGTGAATCTATTCCTATATATACATTGTTGTAATAAATATTTTTGTTTCTTCATATTTTATTAGCAGCTTACGCTTTTATTCAAAGCCCATGGTTTTATGAAGAACTAACATCAATTGGTACTTGCAAATAGTGTTTTTCTTGTTGTTTTGTTCTAGGAAGGTACACTTAAACAAATATTTGTTTCATCTTATTAAAACATTTGGGACGTTCTGATCAGAGTGACTTGTGGGAGGGGAAGAACTTTGTTGATACTATTACCTTTTCCTTCTCAAACCCCCAGGTCACCGGGGATGTCTCCCCTGGGGTACTACCCCTAAAGAGAAAGAGGTGTCTTGTTTAGGTGACAGTGATAGGACAACCTCCTATTATGCCAATTTATTGTTCTATTGCCTTTGGATTTTGGGGAAAGTAAAAATTGTGCGATAACATTTTGGCAGTGTTGTTGGGGATCATCAAGTCAATTTTCCTCGAACAAAATTTTTCGATAAGCCCTTATCCAAAATAATTTACTTCACAAATATTACTTGGTGACTCCATTGAGGGTGATTCCCTCTTTTCTCTTTGATGATCCCTAGAAGGATTATCTAGTGGAAACACTGAGGGTGATCCCCTCACATTTTTTTATAATCTCTTGAAGATTGTCTTGCAACACCACCAATGACGAATCATAGAAGACGTCAATATACACTTTATCTTCTTTCTATCCCTGTCATCCCTGTAGCTTCTCCTAAATGGTCTCTCGAAGAACTGTTTGTCCCTTTGGACCTATCTAATATCCAAGGGGGATTGCATGATCTCTTGAAAGAAGTTGACTCTTGGATACCCAAATTCCCAAGAGAAGTAGGATGTTATGACAACACACATTGGACTAAATTTTGTGAGGGTTATGAATTCCATCAATCTGGAGGAAAACAACTTGACACATTTATGAGACTTTTCTTGAACTCACTCACCAGGAATTCTAGGAATTTTATTAACACACTCCGAAGTGGAAGCCTAAAAAATACTAAAGATTTGGAATAGGATTTCATGAGGAGATGGGGTAAGGTAGAAAGTATGGCCTCTATTGATTCTCAATACCTCAAAATTTGCAAGAAAAATGGTGAAGATGTTAGGTAATTCAATGATAGGTTCAACACTCTCATTAGAAAACTTAAGCCCAACTTTCACCAAGAGAGCATTATTCTCCAACACTATCTAAACTCCTTAAGAAGGAAGATTACAATTTACCTTCAAGAACTGATTTCCTACAAGCCTATAAAAAGCACAAGATGTTTCTTTCTGGATTGAACAAAATCTTAAGTTCAACGACTCCATCCATCGGGTTAATTTTTTGAACAATGATTACATTTGGGAGATGAATAAGGAAAGCATGGGAGGACTAGATCATGAACTCTCAGAGATTCTAGAGGAAGAAAATAATACTTTCCCTAGGAAATGGAGCACAGGTTTCTCAAACATGAAAGATGCCTTAAATTTTTCAAAACAACATGAACCCTATAAGGATATAGGTACCTCTGAAGAAATAACTCAATTAGAAATGTCACTATCACAAACCCAAAATCCTTTTTCTATGAGACTTACCGAGACAAAAAAACCTCATGCTCCAAAAGAACAAATTTTTCCGAACAATTTGAACCTACAAAATGTTGCAAGACAAGAAGATGATCCTAGGTCCTCATGAGACTCCCATTTTGAACGTTATCACCCAAAGGCTACTCATGAGAAATCTAATTATGTAGATTACATATTTACCTAGTTCACGCCAAATCAAAACCAAGAAAATCAATACATGAGGAATCCTAGGATTGAATACTTGGCCCAAACAAGTAAGGACTCAAGGGTAAAGCTTGAAGAGCTCCTAGTGTATGCTGGCAATCTACCCCAACATTTCCCAAAACTTGGCAACAATAGGACCAACCTGAGGACTAGTATAACCTATATATTACAAAAATTCAAAAGGATTCATGGAATGTTTGAAATCCCTTATTTGAAAAAACAAGCCCTAGATGACCAGAAATCGTTCGAAGAAACTTCCACACTTTTAGAAAATAGTCATTTTGAGCAAAGTGGGGAAACACCCTTTCTCACTTCCTTGTTAATAGATTACCTATATCTTCAAAATTGCATGCTTGACTCCAATTCATTTGTCAATATGATGAGTTTGAAGGTTATGAACCAATTGGGGCTATAAGTTACAGGGTAGTATACCGACATTCATACATTTTAATCAAGGGGGATCAAGGTCTATGAATTGATTGAAGGTATTCAAGTACAACTTGTTCACTACCCTGATTTCCCCATCATAATGGACATTGTTGTTGTCAATATACCTGACACTTGGGGAGTGATATTATCTAGGGAATGGGCTACTATTTTGGGTGGAATTCTATAGATGGACTTGTCCTACACAACTATCCTTGTCTGGGACCAAGATTGCATCACCTTGCATAACAAGCCAAAGAGAATGGAACACATCGAAAGGTATAATCATGGACATAGTGACTAAAAATCTGTAGATCCATGCTTATTTCAATATTGGAAGACTATTCCTTTGGTAGAAGGAGACAATATTAATGAGATAACATGCACCAAGGGAAAGGGTGACCAAAATATTCTTCTCAATCACAAGGAAAACATTACACAAGGTAGTGGCAAGATGTTACATTTGCATGAAACATACATAAGGGATAGTGCTTTGATAGGACCCCACCCCATGATTCTGGAGAAAGAAAGAGATACAAGTTGGGGTGATTATCCTGACGATGCCTCTCACCTTTCTGAAGACTAGGATGACTATTTTTCTACACAAGAATATGACAATCTGATAAGGTTTAGAAGGAAAGGAGTTGGCTTCATCAAATGGAAAGAGGATGATGAACATTTTTTGACTAAACCAAACCAAGAAGAAATACTAATTACAGAACCCCACCCCCCTCCCTCGACACAATACATCGGAGTACACGAAGCAGTTGATTCTGAAGGAGGGGACTACAAGCAAGGAGATTTGGTTTTAAAGTGGAATACGAAGATGGGGGATCCTGAGAATATTAAGGGATGCACAAAGTTTTTTCTTGGACCTTTTAGAGTTGGAATGAAGTCAATCAATAATGCCTATTATCTATTCGCGTTGGAAGGAAGAAGACTTCGATTACCGGTTAGTGGACACCTCCTCAAACCCCATCAAGGGGAAAATATTTGACTTTACAGGTAAGTACAGGTAAGTAGGTAGGAATTTGCATTCATTGTATATACTATCTGCATATCATGCTAGAGTAGTTGTATTTCCATTTTTATATATGATTTATTACTTGTATTTTGTTTTATCATATATGAGTTGGGGGTGATATCACCACCCCAAGAGATTACTAATATTTTTTTTTGTTGAGATCTAGCATGTCAGAGGTCATGCCAGATATGTTGAGGTTCTCGTGCACTCTACGGCGAGCACATGACACCGAGTTGGAGCCAGATGTTATCCCCTATCCTAGGGATAACTAAGTCAATTATGTCTTGAGGCACGTAGGTCCTAGAAATGGAGTACCAAGAGCCATATTTACTTGAGCTTGGCCCTAGAGGGCCCATCTTTTCTTCAATTCCTCCCATCTATCAACATCAGCAACATCCATCCCATCGGCCTGGTTTTGAAGTAGCACTGGGTCTTTCTCCATGATTTAATGAGTCCAGGTATCATGGTATGTGTCACTTTTGTTTGCACCCAATTCGTCACTAGGTGAGCAAATTAAGAGTGCTTACATGCCCAGTTGGGCTCTGCTAGGCATGACAGCTGTAAGGTAAAAGGTTAGAAAGAGAAACAACAAAGTTATAAGCAAAAACAAATTAAAACTAACTAAAACTATGAGCATATGAAAAAATGAAAAACAAATGTAAATGGACCAATATCACCAATGTATAAGCTGATCTGATTGATGAAATCCAAAGACACACAAAGAAGAAAGGGGGCTTGGGTCCCTTCTTTCTCCAATGGAAGGCTCTTGAGGCCCTCACTGATTGCTCTCCTTACAATGAAAAGATGAAAATGTGAGTGAAATAACTCCAAGCTTATTCACTCAAGAGAGGGGTGAATAGCTTTATGAAATGCAACTTGTAATGTTTATTGCCAAAGAATGGGTCCTTAGCAATCTCAACAGCATAACAGTATGAAGAATTCCTTGAGAAAATGGTGGTCATTCATGGATTTTTATAGCCAAGCATTGGGTTATTATGCAACCTCTTTTGAATGTGAAAAGGGGCTCTTTAGGGCACAATTAGGTCTT
>SNQJ01S0072432.1:38003-60342 GCA_010110895.2 Picea sitchensis
CCTTGTCTTGATGGCTTGAGCAGGATTAAAAGTTGAAGGACATGGGGGTGGGCTTTAATCCACTTATGTGTGCACGGGTGATGATACCATTTATTATAGTATCTCTGGGTGCAACCACACGTTCGACCACTACCTCAAGGTGTGCCCATGGCTCCAGGTAAAGCCCTCACGAGAATTGAACCTTGCCCAACGGTGAAAAACTCCTCGCTTTTCACCATTGGATCCAACCCCTTTGGGCATTATTATTATTTATTAACCTACTTAACAACTCTCCTATTAACTAACTAGTTGTTAGTTAATAAATTAGCTAGAGTTGGTTGAGTCACTCAACTACCTTCAAGATATTAAAAGGAGGTAAGCTAGACAAAAGGAAGGGAACATATTTCTCTGATAAGGTTTTCTCTTACTTCCAAGTGAGATTTCATTACTACTTCATTCATCTTTGATTTCTAAGATAAGACACTTCTTGTGATAGAAGGGTATGTTGAAGGTGACGGAAATATAGGACCAAGGAGCATTGAATTCTAATATACTTCTAGGTTGATTGTCTATTTGATAGTCTACAGACTTCTTTTGGTCTCTAGATTAATTTCTCAGTGTTAAATAGGATTCTTGTGCAGAGTCATAATGGAGTGCAAGTTGTGCCTATTGGATTATCATTCTTGGTTTGATTTGAAGGAACCAATGGCCTATTTGTGTGTTACCTTAGGCTACTAGACTTTCTTTTGGTCCATACTTTGAAAGTATGTGAAGTTTATTGGTTTTTACATAATGAATGAATAAAATCATTTATGGTTTTTCAACTCTCTTGGTCTTTCTTATTTCTATAAGATTATGTGATTTTACTTCTCGTTTAGATTATTATCATAAAAAATCACACTTCTTTATTTCAGTTTACATTTGATAAATGATTAAAAAAACAACAATTGGTCTTTAAGATAATAACTTGAAGGTTAATTGAACTTGGAATAAGGCTATAAATTAGGGTGACAATCTCTCCTATCTTGTCTTAGACAAACAAGATTCGAAAAAATGTTGTGAGGATGAATTCCATTTATCTTCCTAAACATTTTCTTTGGTGACCACACTAGGGATGAATGACTCCATTTTCATTTCCCTGGTTTGTGTTTTTTGTACACTTGTAAATTTGTTGTTTATATTTATTGCTTTAATTTATGTTTTTTGTTTGTTTATAGCTTGTATACTTTTGTTTATATTTTTCTCTTCACTCATGACTGTGCCTACTCAAAGAGAACCCAACCTAGGTGGAAGTCTAGAAGATCAAACTAACATTACCCTTACCTTGTACAAACTCATTATTGAGACTACCATTAGTCAAGTTGAACTTATTCATTCTTGGGAATTTGTCTCTATTGAGATTTTATGTAATTTCAGAAGTTATTCCTAAGTGTAATTGTGAAAGGGTTTATTGATAAGTCATGTATTTTAGGTCTTTTAGAGTAAAAATATAGGTTATATCGATTCATTTTGATCACAAATTGAATATAAGTACAAGAGATTAGTACACACTTATATAGGAGGTTATTCTTGGTTTGTGTCTGGGTCTCTTTGTTCTTGAGTACGTGAAAGAGAATTGTATGAAAATGTACATGTTGGAGGAATATATACTGAGGAAAGTTTGCAGGGTTTTCTCACCCTTGAGGGTTTCTCTGAGGAGATAACTTGTTGTTCTGTGGATATCTGTCTTTCAGTTTTTATCCTTTGTCATATTAAACTATACACACACACACACACACACACACACACACACACACACACAAACACACACAATATCATCTCTTATGAAAAATCAACATGGTATCAAAGTAGGACTGGACCTGACTCCCTCACAGGAGCGCCCAAGGAAATGGAAAATAAATGGGACCTATGAGAGAGAAACAGTATATAGTCTAAGTGAGTGAATTACTATTGTGTTTGCAGTAGTGTGTCTATCCATCACATTGACATGATGACCATGAATGAGATCCATTAAGGGTAGCAATAATTTTGAAGGCATGTTGGAGTCACTGGATAGTGATATGAAAGAATCCATACTCCTCTATGGAGATCCCAAGAAAGCCACCTACAATGGAGATAGATTGAGCATATTTTGTATTTCTCCTTATTTTTGTTGGTAGTGTTTGTTCGGAAACACGTGCAAGGTTTCCTTGTTACAGTCTGTGTAGTTGCAGTGAAAATCAATAGAAATAATGGGTTCTCGCAAGACAACACAGTCATGTAAGAAAAGTTTCAGAAGAAGAGGGAACTGTGAAATAAAGATGGATAAAGATTCATCTGTCAGTTCCATGCATGTGAAGGTGCAATACAAGAGATTTTTAAACATGGTGAATTGGGTTGGAATACGGGTGGGAATATAGTTGTCGAGTTGGAGCGTAGTGAGACGAGTGTAGGAGAAAAGGGCCTCCAGGGTCGGGCTTTCCCTTGGTAGGTAATATTTGAGAAAGATCACTTCGACATTCTTCCTGCAAAATAACTCCAACCAATTCGATACACTTTGGGTGGTAAACTACCATGATATTGAATTTGCAACAGTGGGACTCCACCCTGCAGTGTCATTGGTGAGACGAACGACCGTCATATCTGACAAATGCGACTGTAATATGTTGGATATTATATTCTCCAAAGTTTCCATGGAGAGGGGATCGGGTGTGCGACGATGGAGATATTTTGGTGTCATAAAATAGGTAGAGAGGTCCATATTGGGAATTTCTCTGTAAAGGAATCTCCATTGTTTAGAGAGGACGAAACATTGGACTACCTCTCTAAAGGGGAGTTTGGAAACGATGAGACAAAAGAGGTTGTTTGGTAGTGTAGACAATCTGTCCAAATCTATACCCATTATGAAATAACATTGATTCCCAAAGTACACATGAAACCACTTAAAAGGTTCAAAGGAAAAATGGATCGATGAAGAACCCACATAAATTTATCAGAGTCTAAAAGGTCCAAAAACAAGCTAGCATGATTGAGAAGGTTGAGGGTATTCTTATAGATTTTTAATTCTTCCTTCCTTTATGATTTGGGATCCAATGATATTATTAGCATTACACCTATGGTGATGTAAGTGTAGGGATAGTAACAACAAGAGTGGTGATGAGGATTACTAAAACTCTATCATAAATAGGCATTGTAGATGAGAGTGGTGAGTTAAGGAGGGATGAAGGCATTCTTCTTATGTTCCTCACCTGGGTGCTCCCAAAACTCTTTGGAAGAGGAAGAGAGGAGAATAAACACTTGTATGAGTTATGGGATAGAGAATTTCTTATAGAAAACCAACCTCATTTAGACTTTGGTTGTCATATCCCTAGACAATGATAAAGAATTGTGAATGTGGACCATACCCTGTGTGAATGGAGGCTTCATCAGCTACAGGGTTATGGAGAAATACTATCACAAGGTCACCACCTTGATCATTATCTGTATCATGAATAGGAAATGTGTTTGAAAGGATCATTGCAACAAACTTTAGAACGAGAAATATACTTGTTTTTCTCTTATTTTGTTTTGGACAAGTTACCATGGAAATGTTTGTTCGATGGAGATGTTATTTTTCTTGTTCGAGGAAAGTTACCATGGATACCTGGTTAGTAGATTGTGGTTCTTTTAGGCACATAATAGTTTACCAAGGTTGTTATGCTATGTGACACTCATGGATCTTCTTCATGAAGACCAAGGATGATGTCTTCAATAAATTATAAGAGTTCAGGACTTATGTAGAGAAGCTGACAGAGAAGAAGATCAAGATAAACATGAGCATTTGGTAAGGAGTGATCGAAATGGACATAAGAAGTAATGAAAAACCCTCTGTAGTTGAGATCACATGAAGTGTTTTTCAATGTTTTGATGTGGTGGTTACCATGATGTTGTGTGTTTTGGAAAATGGAAATATTGTCACAGAGTCACATAGGGATCAGTCAATGAGGTGGACTAGACAATCAGGTTTTTTCAATAACAGAGAGAGTTGGCCTTTGAATTCTATATTAAGGATATTGGTCTGATGCACTATTACTTGGGACTGGAGGTATGGAAAAATCTTAGTTAAATATTCCTAGGTCAAGGGAAGTATGCAGTGGAAATCCTTAAGAGGTTTAGGATATTGGATTGTAAGGAAATGGCTACACCTATGGTATCAAATTTGAAGTTGCTACATAATATGACTTAAGAGACTTTGGAAGATACGTTATACATGAATATTTTGGGTTTGTTGATGTACTTGACAAATACACGACTAGATATATTTTTTGTTGTAAACACATTGAGTCAGTACATGGTTGACCCCAGACGTTTTCACCTGATTGCAGTAAAACATGTGATAAGGTACCTTAAAGGTACAGAGGATTATGGGATCGAGTATGTTGTAGAGAGTGAGATCATCATTCTACTTGGATATTCAGATTCAGATTGGGCCATTAGTGTTGCAAACCAGAAAGTACATTAGGATGTTGCTTCACTTTGGGATCCGATATCATTTTATGGACTAGTAAGAAGAAGTCATGTGTAACACTCAGTATGACTGAGGAAGAGTATGTGGCATCATGTGCAGCAAGTCACGAAGTAGTATGGATTCAAAAATTGTTGACTTGATTATTCGATATTACGATGGAGACGACCTATATCTTGTGCGATAATTCGAAGCATATCGAAATTAGGTATCACTATGTCAGGGATATATTGTAGAAAGGAGAAGTGAGGATCAAATATGTGGCTATTGATGAGAAGGTTGCAGATGTGATGACAAAGCCATTGTTAAGGATGACATTCGAGTACTTCAGGGACAAGCTCGGTGTAGTCCCTCTTCAAAGGGAGTGGTGGATTAAGATGTTATCACAGGGTAGTGGATGTCATGATGACATGTTGTAGCTATTGGATAGCTACCCACTGGCCCTAGATGCATGCTGAAGAGGCAAGGTACAGATGTTATCGCAAGGAACTAGATGTCATGCATAAAGATATCCGAGTTTTCTACAGGAAACTGGATAGTTTCATGATGACATGTTGTAGCTATTGGAGAGCTACCCATCGGCCCTGGATGCATGTTGTGAAGTCACTATGGATTTACTATGATGTATATATTAATGTGTCCGAAGTTCAATGGTCATGAGCCCATGTGGATGGCGACGGTGTTAGAGTCTGTGTTAGATAGAATACCTTCCTCATTAAGAGGGAGTGCTGAGATTTTATGTAATTTTAGAAGTTATTCCGAAGTCTAATTGTATTAGTTATTCCTAAGTGTAATTGTGAAAGGGTTTATTGATAATTCATGTATTTTAGGTCTTTTAGAGTATAAATAGAGGTTATATCGAGTCATTTTGATCACTCATTAAATATAAGTACAAGAGAGTAGTACACACTTATCTAGGAGGCTATTCTTGGTTCGTGTTTGGGTTTATTTGGTCTTGATTACGTGAAATAACATTGTATGATATTGAATATGTGGGAGGAATCTATATTGAGGAAATTTTGCAAGGTTTTCTCCCCCTTCAGGGTTTCCCTGAGGATATATCTTGTTCTTCTGTGCATATCTATCTTTTAGTTGTGATCATTTTGCATATTAAATAATACATATATATATATGTGTGTGTGTGTGTGTGTGTGTGTGTGTAGAAAATACCATCTCTTATGAAAAATCAACAATTTCTGAAGATGATCGAATTAGGGAACAATGGGATTCCCGTCAGACGATGATTAGAATCCAATCTCGTCATTAATTTCCTATCATGGTTGTGCCTACCTTGATCAACCTAACATTATTGAAGGCCCTGTGAATCAGAGCAATGTCTCATTTACCTTATTTCAATAAATCCTCAGACATTCTCGTACTAGGGTTTAGTTACGCCAATACTAGGAAGTTATTGTTGCTAAAGTCTGTCTCCAACACGATTTGGATGACCAAAGGATACGAGGCCTCGATGAACCCAGAAATTAGGACATGTTATGTCCTCTTCCTCCCATATATATAGATGAATACGAGGTCATTCACGTGACTTTCCTGTCATTCCCAAAATAGGAAGAAGAAAAGTTGTTTTCCAAGGACAAGAACCTAAGATTCATTGGTCTTTGTCTGACTCAGCTAGTTTTGCGCCTTCTCCACTTCCATACGTCTTCAAAATTTTGGGCACTAGTAGTGCAATAGGAAGAAGTGGTTCTAGAGGTGGCACAAGTAGTTCATCTTCCTCACAACCTTCTTCTTTGAATTCTATTGGGAGTATCTATATCCATGTTGTTCATGTTCAATCTACCACAAACTCGTCCAAGGTCATTAAGAAATATGTATTATTTCAATTTTAGGAAGATTCCACTACTACTCCATGGAATGTTTCTTCTCCCTTGAATATTTCACCCACAACCAATCCTTTGCCAAATTTCAAATATCATTTTCCTAAATTTTTTGGAAACAACACTATTTCCACATAAGAGCATTTGATTTCTTTTTTGAATGTATGTCATAACATTGGTGTGAATGAAAATGATACTTGTATGCATCTATTTGTGAATTATATAGAAGGAAAAGTTGTGCTTGACTTCTTTGACTTGCCTCCGAAAATCTTCTCCACATGGGAAGGGTTGGTCTATTGGTTCAAGTCCACTTTTGGACAACCTAAGAGTCTAGTCGATCGGCTAAAGGAGTAATATAACATTACATATAACAAAGGTGAAACCATTAAGGCTTTCAATATTCACTTCACCTAGTTATATAATCAAATCCCTGAACTAATCAGACCTCAAAATCAAGCCGCATTCATGCATTATTACAATGCTTTACCCTCTTCCTATTGTCACATATTGGAAGAGAAAGCCATAGATAATATCAAATCTTCCATTCAAAATTGTTTGGAGTATGAAGAGAAGATAGACATAACTAGTCTTCCTAAGGAGGACTATGCTAAAAAAACTAATATGTCTATCGTTTTGCAAATTATGCAAGACATTAATAATCACATGATATGCCCTCAGGGTTGTAGAGAAATTGTAAATAGTAGGAAATGTAAAGGAAGTTCATTATGTGAGGTCAAAAGTTTGAAACCCCCACCTTATATTGTGTGTTGCGTAGTGGGCATCGAAACACACCTGGAGGTTGTAGTGGTAGTGGTTAGAATTGACCTTGTGTCACGCGAGCATGAGCCTGGCCTAGTTGTTGATTCTTCCATACGTAATATATATATAATCACATATCTTTTGAAAAGAAGGTAATTGGTTTTACTTCCACCATCGAGGCCTCAACCTAGGCTTCTACTAAAAATTTCACGAGCAATAATTTTCAACCAAAGTCCATATTTCCCAAAGCTTGGTGTAATGTTTGCGAAAAACATCACAAGGAAAGAACTTATGAAATCAGGAAAAATGCGAGGGATCGAATCTTTGGCAAGAAACTAGATACTACCATTGTTGTCTTAGATTGGGCCTCGCAGGATGACATTATGGTAGTTAATACTAGAAATAAATTATATTCCAATAAGGGAAAATTTGATTCTTCCAAGACTACTTTTCCCCCTAGCACATCCATGCAATATACCATCTCACAAGATGCCTACCTTTCTACTAGTCATAAAGTCATTGATCCTTCTTCAATGTATAATATTTTAAATCAATTGGTTAACATAAAATATGATGCTACTCTTTTGGATATGGTAACTATACCATAACAACAACAAAATATTATAGATTTCATGGAAGGTAAAACATCCAACATAGAAAATCTCATAGAATATTACGATGAAGAAGAGTCTCATGTAAATAGGTGATCCAGGTGGATATTGGTGGCCACCCACCTATTCCACTTGGACCCCCACCATTGTTTCTTTCAGTTTTTCAGTTTCCAGAGTTGATATTCGCTTTCAGTAGTATGCTCCTCAGATAGATCTTTCTAATGATGTATCATGTGAGTCAAACATAGATAGTATGACAAAGTTATGACCTTGGGAGATTGATGTACCAATTTACCTCGACGGGGCCCATATTCTGGCATTTCATCTCCTAGGGTTAGGTTTTTGGATGTTTAGGGTTTCCATTGTTTCTCAATAATATATAGGCCTTCGAGCCTCATTGTAACACAAATTTTAGAGGCCTATAGCTTCCACATATCTTCTCAGAGATAAGCTACCAGCGCCCTAGCTAGTTTATTTCCATTATGTCTGTAAACAAATTTCAGTTCTTTGATATTAATGAAATGAAGTGTTATTTCCGCTAAATATTTGTATTTGTGGTTATTTGTGTATTCGGTTGCGTGCCTTCATAAATTAGGATCAATGGTATCATATGGGTCTTCTCTTCCTTGATCCTTCTTTGCATGTCCCCAACGAGGTCAGGATATAAGGATTTAGGGCTCGATCTGGTTGAACCTTTGCAAGATCAGCCTCGCAAACCCCGACGACCACCCATGGGGGATGAAAAGAAAGACGAGGGAGTAGGATATCCTATCAAAATATTTCTCGAGGAGACCCTTGAAAAACAAAGGAACGCGATGATGGATAACTTCACCCTGATCCTTCAATGATTTCCCACTGGTGACACATCTGCATCCAACAACCACTCTAGAGGTAGAACCCCTTTTAAGGTACAAGTAAACTTTGACATTCCCATATTTGAAGGACAAATAGATGCATACATCGTAGATAGATGGTTGAAGCTATTAGAAGGATATTTCTTGGTTCATGACTTTTCCGACTGGGAGAAAATTATTTTTTCACTGCTCAAATCTGCCCCCCATGTCAAGGACTGGTGGGAAACCTATTGTGATAAAAAAGATGAGGAGGAACCCTTTCTATTCTCGGTCATACCCACTTGGAATTATTTCTGAGACACCATCAAGGAACAATATTATCCCATGGGGAGCTATGAGGACAAGTAATACACTATGGAAGCAAAGGGATCAAGATGTGCATGAGCTGACGAATATGTTCCATACCCTAGGCACAAAGTTGGGTATCAAATATTAGAGAAAGATTTGGTGCTGAAATACCACAGTTGTCTACACATATACATTCATAAGGAAATGGAGTTCCTCGACATCTCCTCACTTGGTACGACATACCGATATGCTGCCAATATTGAGCAAAACTTCAAATAGAAGAAGCGAGACTTTGGATATGCAAATCAAAAGCAAGTGAAAGGTTATCCCAAACCATAGAAAAAAGGAAAAATCCAAGGCATGGTGTCTCAAGACAACCTACCAAAGATGCAAGCAAAGAAAAACACCGTGAATCTGAAGAAGGACATGGAAAACTGGTGTGAGTTCCATAAGAGATCCACTCACAACACAAGTGAGTGTCGGGACAAATAGTCACTGGTGGCTGAGATGAGGGCTTTTGAATCATATCCATGCTCCGACATTGAATCAAAACTTGAGAAGGGGAATGAAAGAGGGAATTAGATTATCAAAGTGGATCCCAACACCATCATTTCCACTACGAATATCTAAAAGGAAGAGATGGAAGATCCAAAGGAGGAGGAGCATCTCTTCCACTCCTAGATGTGGGTAAAGGGTTCCCTGCTATAGTTCATTGTCGACCATGGGAGCCAAAAGAACCTCATTTCAATAGAGGTCATGAATCGGTTGGGCTTGCTGACCATAGAACACCCACATCTATACACCATCGGGTGGCTTCACCAAAGACGGGATCTCCGCATCACCTAGCAGTGTCACCTTCCCTACAACATCAAGCCCTTCACCAATGAGGTATTATGTGACATTGATCCTCTTGTTGTTTATGATGTATTATTAGGACAACCATACTTGTGGAAGTGACATGATGTGTATGAGTCCCGACCTCACACTATTATTTTTACCTTGGGAAATAAGTTGTACAGGATATGAGAGGTACCACCACCTGCCACTATCTCTTTCATTACTGCAAAACAATGTAGTAAGCTCATTTCCAAAATCGGAAAATTTGTTTTCTTGATGATCCGCCCTCAGGGAAAGAAGAATATTGTGGCCATGACCTCTAGATAGGGCTCCTCCGCATGACAACAACAAATGGACAAGGTTGTGGAGGAGTATTGAGAAATCTTAACCTTTCCCACATGGGTGCCTCTACACTCTCAAGTCAAACACCCCATCAATCTGACCCCAGGTATGTCGCTACCTAATGGACCGATCTATCGGCACTCTGTTCTAGACAACGATGAAATCAAGAGGCATATCTAGGAGATGTTCTAGAAAGGTCATATCCATCCAAGATCATCACCTTGTGGGAGTCCAATCATGTTGGTGCAGAAGAAGGATGGGACTTGGAGATTCTATATTGACTATTGGGCGCTGAATAAGATCACTGTCTGGAATAGGTACCTGATCCCATAGATTGATGACCTTCTGGACCAAATCAAAGGGGAAAAATATTTCAACAAGATCGACTTGAATTCTGGGTATCACCAGGTACCAATCAAACCGTCTGATGCATGGAAGACTGCCTTCAAATCCAAGGAGGGTCTTTTTGAATGGTTAGTCATGCCTTTCAGATTGACAAATTGTCCTGCAACCTTCATGAGGCTGATGGAAAATATCTTGTTGCCATTCACCAACTCATTTGTAGTAGTGTACTTGGATGACATTCTGATCTTCAACCAGACTTGGGAAGAGAACCTCCACCACATCTGATAGGTCCTCCAAACACTGCGGAAACGCAAGTTGTGTGCCAATTTGGAGAAGTGCAGTTTTTTCATGAAATAGGTTCATTATCTGAGATACATTATTGATGAGCATGGGGTGAATGTGGATCCAACCAAGATCCAAGTCATCCGGGATTGGCCAGCCCCGACCACTCTAAAAGAGCTTCACAGCTTTCTGGGTCTTGCTAATTTCTACCGCAGGTTCATGTTGGGATTCTCTCATATCACTTGGCCATTGAGTCAAGTCACAAAGGGAGGAGAGAAAGAAAAATTATTTTGGTCAGAATCTCAACAAAAGGTGTTCGTAGAATTGAAACATCACCTCTACTATGCCTTAGTTCTCACATTACCATACTTACAACAACCATTTGAGATCGAGACAGATGCCTTTGACTATGCTATTGGGGCAGTTCTTACTCAAAAGAGGCATCTAGTGGCATATCACAATGCGACAATGTCTGACACAGTCTGAAAGTATCCCACTTATGAAAAAGAAATGTATTCCATTTTGAAAGCTTGTCGACAATGGAAGCATTACATTTTGGGGAAGAAAATGATCATCCACATAGACCACCAACCCCTACAGTTCATACAGACACAAGGGAAGTTGCAGAACAATCGCCATCAAGTCCACATATCTACAACAATTTCATTTGAACATCAAGTACAAGAAGGGAAACACCAATAATGTTGCAGGTTGGCTCAGTTAACCACCGATCATGCCAATAACCACCATGCTCAACTCTTATGGGCATGAGACTTCTGATTGATCACTTCTCTACAAGAGCGATCCAGAATTCGACCACACATACAAGATTCTCTTGGAGGGTAACCGAGTTCCAAATTTTCACGTACAGGATGCACTACTATGTCACCTGGGACACCTTTGTGTTCCTTCAAGTGAGTGTGCCAAGATGATATGGGAATCACACTATAGTTAGGTAGCTAGGAATTTCTAGATCGAGAAAAGAGTGGCAGTACTACAAAAGTATTTCTATTGGCCAAACCTTTGATAAGATTTGGGAAGTACATCAGATCCTTCATTGCCTACGCCATTGTCAAACCAAACATCAAGAAGCAAGGCCTCTATACTCTGCTTCCTACCCCTAGTCGACCTTGGGAATCCATCTCCATGGATTAAATGTCGAGCCTTCCTTCTACTAAGAATGGAAATGACTATGTTTTCATGGTCATCAACAGATTCTCAAAGATGGCCATTATGGCGGCCTGCAAGAATAATATCACAATAGAAGCCACTGCTAAAATCTTCTTTGAATGAGTGTGGGTACACATTGGGATCCCACGATTTATCATCTCAGATCAGGACAACAGGTTCCTCAGTACATTTTGGTCCAGCCTCTAGTCAATGCTGGACACCAATCTCACCAAGTCCACATCTTTCCATCCCCAAATTGATGGCCAGACAGAGGTCATCAACAGGATGATCGTACACATTTTGTGCATGTACAACTAAAAGAATCCATGCACATGGGATGAGAGCCTCCCCTATGTACAACATAGCTATAACTGGGGCCTTTAAAACTCAACTGATCACAACCCCTTTTAGGTGGGCTTGGGATTCCAGACACTATATCACATTGACGTAGCCATTCCCTTTGCGGCTACTCAGGATGATTCGTCTCATGTCCAGTAAACATTTTCCAAGGCAAACAACTTCATTGAGCGCATTCATCACATTCACCAACAAGTTCATGAAATATTGGACAAAGCCAATGCTAAGTACAAGCAACGGTAGGATCAACATTGGGTGCAACACAACTTCCATGGGGGCGACAAAGTGTGGCTACATTTGCAAAAGGAGCGCATGGAACAAGACAAAAATGATCGGATTATGGAAACGCATATCAAGAACACCCACCAGCATAAGATCCAACTATATCGAGTTGTCAAAGCAGGCCAACTCCTTCATCAAGGCAAGTGGCTCACTAGGGACCAAGTTCAACAAAAGTTTCCTCATCTCATGGAGGAACTCAACACAATGGAGAACATTGCTTCCTAAGGGGGGAGGAATGATCCAGGTGGATATTGGTGGCCACCCACCTATTCAACTTGGACCCCTTCCATTGTTTCTTTCAATTTTTCATTTTCCTTAACTGTAGCACAATTTACTATTTTGGGCAGTTTTTCGGGTCCTGAACTTCCGGAGACATTTTGAGGCCCTAAACAATGTTTTTTGGGCATTAAACCTCCGACGAATACAAGTCTATTTCAGAGTCGATATTCTCTATCAACAATGTATTCCTCAGATAGATATTTCTAACAATGTATCATGTGTGTCAAATGGAGATAGTATGCCAAAGTTACGACCCCAGGAAATTGACGTACCAATTTACCCCGACGGGGCCCATATTCTGGAATTTCATCTCCTAGAGTTAGGTTTTTGGATGTTTAGGGTTTCCATGTTTCTCAATAATATATAGGCCTTCGAGCCTCATTGTAACACAGAGTACAAAGGCTTGTAGCCGCCACATATCTTCTCAGAGATAATCTACCAGCGCCCTAGCTGGTTTATTTCCATTTTGCCTGTAGACAAATTTCAGTTCTTTGATATTAATGAAATGAAGTGTTATTTCCGCTGCATATTTGTACTCATGGTTATTTGTATATTTTTTTTTGTTCCTTCATAAATTTGGATCAATAGGATAGGTGTAAATAACTTTAAGAGATCTGTAAATTACCCCCTTTTCTATATTTTTGTAAATATTTTAGACAAAATATCCCATTGTTGCCTCATTGATGGTGGCTTAGGCCCAAGTGTCATGTAAAATATCATTACATAAGAGTTGGGTCTCTCTTGTACAAACAAAAACGCAATAATCATGCTCTCCTATAATAATCAACAACAATCCACGATTGGTGAGATCAAATATGTGACCTTAGTACTTTGCACACATCCAGAAATGCACACCACCCTTAACATTCAAGTTATCGATATGCCTATCAGAAATTACTCAAATATTTGGGAAGAGATTGGCAAGACCTAGCATGTGGTTACTTGTCCAGTGCTTGGTGTAATTTTTGTGAAAAACATCACGAGGAAAGCACTTGTGAAATCAGGAAAAATGTGAGGGATCAAATCTTAGGAAAGAAACCATATACTAACATTGTTGTCTTAGATTGGGACCCAAAGGATGATGTTATGGTAGTTAATACTAGAAATAAATTATATGCCAATAAGGGCAAAGTTGATTCTTCCAAGACTACTTTTTCCCCTAGCACATCCACTCAAAATACCGACTCACAAGTTTCCCACCTTTCTACTAGTCATCCAGTCACCATTCCTTCTTCAAAGTATAATATTTTAAATCAGATGGCTAATGTAAAATATTATGCTACTCTTTTGGATATGGTAACTATACAAGAACAAAAGCAACAACTTAGAGATTTCATGGAAGGTAAAACTTCCAACATATCCAATCTCACGGAAGATTATGATGAAGAAGAGTCTCATGTAAATAGGATAGGTGTAAATAACTTTAAGGTATCTGTAAACTACCCCCCATTCTATATTTCTATAAATATTTTAGACAAAATATCCCATTGTTTCCTCATTGATGGTGGCTCAGGCCCAAGTGCCATGTAAAAGATCATTATGGAAGATTTGGGCCTCTCTTGTACAAATGAAAACACGAGCAGCATGCTCTCCTATAATAATAAAAAACAATCCACGATTGGTGAGATCAAATATGTTACCTTAGTACTTTGCGCACATCCAAAAATACGCACCACCCTTAACATTCAAGTTATCGATATGCCTATTAGCAATTACTCAATTATTTTGGGAAGATATTGAGAAGCCCTAACAGGTGGTTACTTAAATTTAGATGGGTCACATTTATCTATCCCTAAGGATGTAAATAACATTATTTTTCTCAAAGAAGGTCATAGCTCACCTTACATTGAGAAATTTTTTCAGCTAAATGTCAATTATCTTGAGGAAAGCCTGGGTGTTTACTATATTTTTACAGAAGAAGATGACATGCCACATGAAAAATTTGACTATGATGACGAAATGTGGCATATGCAATTTGATGGTGCATGCTCTAGCAAAGAAATGGGGCCAGTATTATCCTTTACTCACATGTAGGAAAAATTTATAACTTCTCCTTCAAGTTAGAATTCACTTGCACCGACAATGTTGCCGAGTTTTAACCCCTACTGTTAGGTATCAAGAATTCTTATAATCTAGGTCATGGTCATATTACCATATTTGGTGATTATGATCTTGTGGTTAATCTTGTTAGAAAAATTTATAACCCCAATACAAGTTGATGAAAATGTACAGTCAAGATTTTTGGGCGTTGATTTCAAATATGTTATCTTTCAACATCACTCACATAAAAAGGGAGCTTAACACAATGGCTGGCAGGTTGGCAGTTTTTGTTGCCTCTCCTACTGAACAACTATTACTGCAATGATCTAATTGCACTTTATGTCCCTATATCTTCCACATATACCTAGTAGTGTTGAATCATGGCATGTTTCAAAAATGATGAGGATATTTTTTCTTTCATACAAAATGAACCTCTTAATCCTAAGGAAGTGATTTCTATTGAAGATGATTAGTTTTCGAAAGGCTTGAATCCTCTTGAGAGTTCATTTTCAACAAGTGATGTTGGTAAAAAGGAAAACGTTGTAGAAGGGGAGTCAAAGAGGAAAGTTGGAGGCATTGTCTCTATGAACATTAGAACCTCAGATGATCCCAAGATTCTTAAAATAGGAGACCATTTTTCAGAAGAGGAAATAAAGATTCATGGACTTATTCCATGAATTCAAGGATGTCTTTTCTTGGTCATATGAGGATCTTCGTGGTTTTGATTCCAACATCATGCAACACACCATTCCTATAAAGGAAGGAGAGAAACTAGTAAGGCAGAGAAAAAGTCCTATAAACCCTTCCCTTGAAGCTACTATCAGGAAGGAAGTTGAAAAATTACTAAAATATCAAATCATCTTTCCAATATAGTATTTTGAATGGGTGTCAAATCTGGTTCCTGTATAGAAGAAAATTGGTGATATCAGGTTATGTGTTGACTTTTGCGCTTTAAATAGAGCTAGTTTTAAAGACAACTTTCTTCTTCCTAACATGGAGATGATCCTACAACATGTAGTTGGGTCTCAAATAATGTCCCTACTTGACTTTTTTTTATATTCAATCAAATTAGAGTCAAGAGGGATGATAAATACAAAACCACATTCACCACCAGATGGGGCACCTTTTCCTACAAATACATGCCCTTTCGCCTATCTAACGCAGGTGCCACATTCTAGAGAGATATGGAAATAGATTTTGACAATTTGATCAGTAAGATAATTCGGGTTTATCTTGATGACTTAACTATTTATTCTAAAAATGGATCAAATCATTTTGGTCATCTTAGGAAATTCTTTCTGCGTTGTAGAAAATTTGGTATGTCAATGAATCCTTATAAGTATATTTTTGGAGTTACTCAAGGAAAACTCCTTCGTCATATTGTTTCTAATTGTAGTATTAGTATTGACTGGAGAGAGTTGTTCTGATTATTAAACTCCCTGCTCCTACCTCTAAGAAAGTTGTTCAAGCTTTCATGGACACCATTAACTTTGTTATGAGGTTTGTTCCTGACTTCGTTGTGATGGTTAAACCTATTCATAATTTTTTGAAGTAGGATAGAACCTTCTCTTGGACTAATGAGGTAGAAAAGGATTTTATAGGAATCAAGAAGGCAATCATATCTACACCGGTTTTATCCAATCCTAATTTTAATAAAGACTTCATCATCTATAACAATGCCACAGAAGAGGTAATATTTTCCATCCTTCTACAATTTGATGACCAAAATCAAGAAATGCCTATAGCCTATATGAGTCAGAGTTATCAGTTAACGAGGTGAAATATACTTTAATTGTAAAAAACACTTTCACCTTGGTAAAATCTATAGGAAAGTTCAGGCATTTTATTTTGGGAAAGAAAACGTAGGTAAGAGTCCCTTTTCCTACAGTCAATTTTTTGCTTACACAAACTCATCTTTCAAGAAAAATTGCTCATTGTCTTGCCAAGATTCAGGAACATGATTTAATGATCACCACAACCAAAAATATTAAGGGACATGATCTATCTCTTCACTTGGCTCAACACCCTGAACCAGGTGATTCTCTTGAGGAGGATGAGAATTCTTTGTAAGAATTATTTTTCTTGGAAACTCTTGATATTAACTTGGTTTATCATCCTTGGTACAAGGATATCATCTATTATCTTTTGCATAAAAATTTCCCAAGTCTTTTAGATTCACATTAGCATATAATATGACACTTGATAGCCCCAAAGTATCTCATCCCAGGGAACATCCTTTATCGTAGATCTGTTGATGGGCTACTACTAAGATGTGTTGATGATAGCGTAGCCCAAAAAATCTTAAATGAGATTCATGGATCCTCGTATTATAACCTCCATATTGGTGGCCATTTCACAACAAAGTCTACTTCTTTCAATATCATCAGGGTTGTTTATTTTTTTCCCTTAATGTTTCAAGATTCTTTCAAGTTCATTNAAAAAATCTTAAATGAGATTCATGGATCCTCGTATTATAACCTCCATATTGGTGGCCATTTCACAACAAAGTCTACTTCTTTCAATATCATCAGGGTTGTTTATTTTTTTCCCTTAATGTTTCAAGATTCTTTCAAGTTCATTCGAGCTTGTGAAAAGTGTCAAAAATTTTCTAGTAGGGAAAAGTTTTCAGCTATACCTTTACAACCAGTTCTGCCTGATTTCCCATTGTCTAAATGAGGATTAGAATTCATCAGACCTATCAACCCTACATCTTCTGTTGTACAAGTATTTATCTTGATGGAAACATATTACTTTACCAAATGGATTGTGTTGGATTACTGAGAGGGGGGGTGAATTAGTAATAGAGCAATCTAATCATTTTTAACAATGTAATTGTTATATCAATGTAGCATTATCATCCAATATTTGTAGAGTAAATAAACAATGAACAAATGAACAATCATACACATACACAGAAAAAAAGTGTTTTTACGTGGAAACCCAAAGCGGGATAAAACCACATAATCATTTTTCTTATATGTCTTGAAGAATTACATTCATTGGAAGCACCAACTTCCTTTGTTTTCCAGCTGCAACTGGAAGGAGGCTCCAACCCCCTAGTTTATTAGGCTACAACCTGAGGGAAGCTCCAAATCCCCAATTATCTGGCTACAACCCCCTATGTTCTCTAGATACAACCGGAAGGCGGCTACAACCACATGTCCCTGCCCCGTCCAACCGCCCTAACAAATAAGTAGAATGATGGAACCACTTTCACGCTATCACTGTGAGATATATTGTTGTAAACCTATACAAATAAACCTACACTAAGCAACCTATACCAATAACTTGAACCATGCATAAGTCATGTATCAACCTATACATCAACCTATAATCAACCTATACCATAAACAAGTGCATCAACCATGCACCAACCTGTACCTCAACCTCAACCAAAATCCCTCATCAATTTCATCATCAAAATCCAACTTGTAACTCTGTAATAGACTTGGTGTATATGATCACATACCTGAAAACCTTCCTTATCTTTAACAACAAGAGACTAGCATTTTCATCAAACTTTACTTTAGTCTCACATGACTAGTTTTTGATTAGTCAACAACCCTAACTTGAAATAATCATAACTATGTATCTGTAATGAATAAAGATCTGAAAATAGTACACAATGTTTTTTAGTTTGTTTTATGCAATTCCTCCAAGTGTCACTACCTGGAAACTCTATGAAAAGGAGTTATAGCAAAAATGGCATACCTTGTTGAATTTTGTCTTATTCTAGAGAGCGAACGTGTAGAGTGTGCTCTGCACGGAATATTTGTTGTATGGGTCTTAAAACTGTACACAAAATACTACAAAATGTACTCTAACCAACACATTTTTTCTTACTTTTTTTGGATATGTTATGAAGAAGTTATGGCATTTTTATCCGAAACACTTTTTTTAGACTAGTTTTAGGACTAGAAGCAAACCCTATTTTCCATGGAGTGTAACTCTAAAAATACAACCACCCACAAGTTGAAATTTGTACCACAAGTACTTGGATATGTTTTCTCAATGGCCTCCCAATCTCATGGTTTGAATCATTCTAGAAAAAACGTTTTTGTGAAAATGGTGAGATGACCCGTAAATAACATACCTTAGAAAGCATCATCAAAAGAATTTATCCTCCCTTGAATTTTGGCCTTCTTTACTTCACCTTCCCTCTGAAATTAGGCTTAGATAACATTTGGTTACCTCAATCACCTATAGATATTCAATATGCTCAAGTTTGATTAAAATGAGAGAGCCTTGCCTCTTATTTATACTCTCCAAGTAGCTTCCTTAGAAGCATCTTCTAGGCCACTTTGTCCACATAGCCACTTTGTCCATATAGTCACCTATATCCAACTTTTCCCAATTTGCCACTTGTCCATGTATCCAATAGCCACTTTACCACTTAACCCATTTTCCTCATTTTAGGGTTAGCCTTCGTATAACCACAACCACTTTCCATAATTAGAAAGTTCTCCATTTACTTTATTATTTAAATAATCCGCCTTGACTTTGTCATTTCACTTTATTATTTAAATAATCCTCTTTGATTTTGTCACTTCACTCTATTATTTAAATAATGATCTTTGACACTTCACTTTATTATTTAAATAATCCTCTTTGCGAGCACTTTGACTTCTTTGACCTTTTGGGGTTTCAAGTCAATCATATGAGGGTCCTTCAACTTCGTAAGGCCATAACTCTCAAACTGTGAGGAGTTATGACGTTCCACATACCACTGGAAATGGAATGCCATCTATTATCCATCTAGATTAGCCTTACCTACAAATATATCAAAACTCATACCATTATACATCAAACAAACTTGGGTCCATTACTCAAACCTTTGTTCTATCAGAATTCACTATCGGACTTTCTTCAAGGGTTGACATCAATGAAAACCAACCCAATTAATCAACAATATCCCCCTTTGGCATTGATGGAAAAACTCTGATGCAATACTTAAACCATATCACTCATGCCCCCCTTGCAACCATGCCTGCATATCTGTGACCAACGCTCCCCCTGGAACCATGCCTCTGTCCTCTGCATCTAATAAATCTCTCCCCCTTTGTCATCAATGGCAAAGACATCTTTCCATTTGGGGCTTCTCCCCCTAACTGACTTGTATGATCTCCCAACCTGAACTATCCTCTTTATGGTGCTTCATCCTGTACATCTAAGACATATAAGATAAGAATTCAAAAACATTCATTTTGGAGTAGAAATAAATCTGAGTCTCTGGCAAAGATACTCAAAGGATTCCCATGGAAGCGATTTTGTAAAGATGTCTACCACCTTTTCTTTTGTACCCACATATTCAACTCTGATGTTCTTTTTCTGCAATATGTTCCCATAGAAAGTGATACTTGATTGGAATTTGTTTCATCTTGGAGTGCATCATCGGGTTCTTTGAGATATTGATGGTGCTTGTATTATCACAATAGATTGGAATGGGCTCATCGTACTCAATGTGTATATCTGTCAAAGTTTGTTTCATCCATAGAACCTGTGTACAACATGTTGTTGCTGCAATATACTCTGCCTCAGTTGTAGATAAAGATACTGATGATTGTTTCTTTCTTATCCATGATACTAAACACTCACCCAAGTAGAACGTTGCTCCACTGGTGCTTTGTCAGTCATCAATGCAACCTGCCCAATATTCATCTATGTAGGAAATAAGTGATAGATCCTTTCCTTTTGGATACCATAATCCAAACTCTTATGTTCCTTTTAGATATCTGAAAATCCTCTTCACTACTAATACATGTGATTCCTTTGGTGTTGCTTGAAATTGTGCCACCTGTCCAACTTATTGCATTACATCTGGTATGGATGTTGTCACATATAGTAGGCTACCAATCATTGACATGTATTTCCTCTGATCTGTAGACTTTGAATCATCATCTTTTCTCAACTTGCAACTGGTTTGCATGGGAGTGATAACTGGTTTGCAATATTCCATTCTGAACCTCTTTAGCATTTCCCTGATATACTTGGTTTGAGAAATAAAAATTCCTTGGTTGCTTTGACGTATCTGAAGACCCAAAAAGAAGGATAGTCCTCCAAGTAATGATATTTCAAATTCATTATGCATGTCCTTTGCAAATGTTTGGCTTAACCTTTCATCAGTACTTCCAAAAATAATATTATCAACATAAACTTCAATTAATAAAAAACTATCTTGAGTTACCTTGATGTAGAGTTTGTTGTCTGCACTTCCTTTTCTGAACCCTACCTGTTGTAGATATTTATCCAGTCTAGAGTACCATGCTCTAGGATCTTGTTTTAGACCATACAAGGCATTCTTTAATTTACACACATAATCTGTGTTCTCTGACAAGTGAAATCCTTCTAGTTGTTCAATGTAGACTTCTTCTTCAAGTTCTGCATTCAAAAAAGATGATTTTATGTCCATCTGATACACTTTAATAATTTTGGAGCATGCATAAGCTAAAAGAAATTGGATTGCTTCCATTATGGAAACTGGGGCAAATTTATCTTCAAAGTCAATTCCTTCAACTGGGGAAAATGTCTCTTCAAAATCAAATCCTTGTAACCTATCCATCTTCATTCAATTTATTCCTGTATACCCACTTTGTGTTGATCACATTCTTATCCTTTGGTCTTAGAACCAATTCTCAAGTGTCATTTTTCTCTTCAAAACAGGTTAGTTCAATCGTAGATGAGAGTGCTAGGTGCATTTGTTCTGGTGAACAAAATATTCTTCTAGTCTCAACTCTTGCATCTTTGTTTCCGATAATCTGCTCTGAAGGATGATTCTTATGTACTTGTCTACTAGGTGTCTTTGGAGGCACTTGTTGAACTTGCTCTTCTGCTTCTATTGGATCCTCTTCATCTTCCCCTTCTACTTATTTTTCATCTTCTGCTTCTTCGTAAAGTTGTTCCATTGATTCATTTTCTTCTTCCTTTAATTATTGTCTACATGTTTCATCCATTGTTATGTTGATTCTTTCCACAACTTTGTTCAATCTCAGGTTGTAACACTTGTATTCCTTCCTTGTACTTGAGTAACCAACAAGTACTCCTTTATCCACACGAGAGTCAAACTTTTCCATTTTGCCATCTTCTCTTTTGATGTAGCATTTTCTTCCAAAAACTCTGAAGTGCTTCACATTTGTTAGCCTTCCTTTCCATAGCTCATAGGGAGTTTTGTCAGTGTTGTTTATGTTCATTACTCTATTTTGAATTTGAACTATTGTATGCACTACCTGTGTCCAAAATATATCTGTCAATTTGGAATCCATTAGCATTTTTCGAGCCATTTCTTGTACAGTCCTGTTCTTTATTTCAACAACTCCATTCTGTTGAGGTGTCCTAGAAATAGAGAATTGCCTTTTTATTCCATGCCTTCTACAGTAGTCCATAAATTCCTTTGAACTGAACTCTCCTCAATTATCAATTCTCAAGCATTTGATTTTTGAATCCATTTCATTTTCAATCATTTCCTTATAGACCTTGAAGTTTTCAAAAGCTTCTGACTTATTCCTCAAAAATAAAACTGCATTCATTCTTGTATAATCATCAAATAATAACATAAAGTATTTCTCACCTTTTAAACCCTTTGTTGTAGTTGGTCCAACT
>SNQJ01S0072432.1:63552-91885 GCA_010110895.2 Picea sitchensis
TTAACAACAAGAGACTAGCATTTTCATCAAACTTTACTTTAGTCTCACATGACTAGTTTTGGATTAGTCAACAACCCTAACTTGAAATAATCATAACTATGTACCTGTAATGAATAAATATATTAAAATAATACACAATGTTCTTTAGTGTGTTTTATGTAATTTCTCTAGGTGTCACTACTTGGAACCTCTCATAAAAGGAGTTATAGAAAAAATGGCATACCTTGTTGAATTATGGCTTATTCTAGAGATAAAACTTGTATAGTGTACCCCGCATGGAATATTTGTTGTATGGATATGAAAATTGTACACATAATACTACAGAATGTACTCTAACCAACACATTTGGTCTTACTGAATTTGGATCTTTTATGAATAAGTTAGGACGTTTTTACCCGAAACCCTTGTTTTACACTAGTTTTAGGACTAGCCACAAACCCTTTTTTCCACGGAGTGTAACTCCAATAATACAATGACCCACAAGCTGAAATTTGTACCACAACTACTTGGATATATTTTCTCAATGGCCTCCCAATTTCACGGTCTGAATCATTCTAGAAAAAAAATTATTGTGAAAATGGTGAGATGACCTGTAAATAACATATCTTAGAAATTATCATCAAAAAACTTTATCCTCCCTTGAATTTCGGCCTTCTTTACTTCACCTTCCCTCTTAAATTAGTCTTATATATCCTTTGGTTACCTCAATAACCTATAGATATCCATTATTCTCAAGTGTGATTAAAATGAGAGAGGCTTGCCCCTTATTTATACTCTCCAAGTAGCTTCCTTAGAAGCATCTTCTAGGCCACTTTGTCCACATAGTCACATATGTCCAACTTTGCCCAATTTTCCACTTGTCCATGTATCCAATAGACATTTGACCACTTAACATATTTTACTCATTTTAGGGTTAGCCTTCTTATAATCATTTTCCATAATTAGAAAATTTCCCATTTACTTTATTATTTAAATAATCCTCCTTGACTTTGTCACTTCACTTTATTATTTAAATAATCCTCTTTGATTTTGTCACTTCACTTTATTATTTAAATAATCCTCTTTGACTTAGTCACTTCATATTATTATTTAAATAATCCTCTTTGACTTTGTCACTTCACTTTATTATTTAAATAATCCTCTTTGCATGAACTTTGACTTCCTTGACCTTTTGGGGTTTCAAGCCAATCATATGAGGGTCCTTCAACTTCGTAAGGCCATAACTCTCAAACCGTGAGGATTTATGTGATGTTCCACATACCACCGGAAATGGAATGACATGCACTATCCATATAGAATAGTCTTACCTACAAATATATCAAAACTCATACAATTATACATCAAACAAACTTGGGTCCATTACCCAAACCTTTGTGCTACCAGAATTCGCTACTGGACTTTCTTCAAGGTTTGACATCAATGAAAACCAACCCAATTAATTAACATACTGAAAATGTCTGATATAGATGGATATTGGTGGCCACCCACCTATTCTAGCTAGCTCTTCATGTCTGTTTTTTTTCAACACATTATTTTGTACTGTTTTATAATTGTGAGTTCTACACTTCTGGGGATTTATGAAGCCCCACACATCCTCCAGGTGGATATGGGTGGCCTCTCTCCTAATCCAACTGGATTATTTTTTATTTTTTCATGTCATCACATCTTGTTGTATTTCCAGGGCCATTTTGGGGCCCTAAACATTGGTTTTTTGGCTTGCCACAGTCAAATTGTAAACAGAGTCAGAGTTTGACAGAGAAATGTGGAGTTCTCTAAAATACCTTTCCAATGGGATATCATGCACCTAAAATGGAGGTCATATGAACAAGTTATGACCCTGGGAAGTTGAGGTACCAACTTACACCAACTTACCCATAGGGTCCACATGAATTTTAGCATGTCACCTTCTAGGGTTAGGTTTTTGGATGTCTAGGGTTTTGGCATTCATGAGTATTATCAAAAAGGCCTCTGGAGCCTCATTGTAATCCATTATGCTTAGACAGATGCACGTAAAAGTCATAACTCTTCTCAGATATAGCTACCACCATTCGAGCAAGTGTTTCATTTCTGTAGTTTTATAGTTTCATCCTATTTCATTATTCAATAGAAGATATTGTTCACTAGATATTTGTTTTATTCTTCATATCTCTATGTTTATTGTATTCATTCTATTAATTAGTTTGTTCCAATCCTAAATCCATATCAGTGGTATCAGAGCGGTCTGATCTTCATTTATTTTTCTTCGGGCATGTCCCCGACAATATCTGGGTACAAGAAGTTGGGTCTTGAACCAATCAATCCATTACAAGATCAGTTGCGTCGAGCCCGACATCAACCCATGGGGGACGAAAAGAAAGATGATGGATTAGGAGATCCTATTAAAATGTTTCTCGAGGAAGCCCTCGCATGACAAAGGAACAAAATGATAGACAACTTCATGCAGATTCTTCGACGACTACCCACAGGATAAGCATCTTCATCAAGTGGCCATGCAACCCCCTTCAAGGTACAAGTAAATTTTGATATTCCATTATTTGAAGGAATAATAGATGCGGATGTTGTAGATAAATGGTTGAATCTGTTCGAAGGATATTTTTCGGTCCACAATTTTTTCGATACGGAAAAGATCACTTTTTCACTCCTCAAGGTCGTTCCCCATGTTAAAGACCAGTGGGATACTTACTCTAAGCAAAGGGTCATGGATGAATCTACAATGTTTGTGGTGGCCCCTACATGGGATTCCTTCCGGGATGCCATGAAAGAACAATACTACCCTGTTGGAAGCTACAAGGACCAGTACACTAGATGGACCACCCTATGTCAAGAAAGGGACCATACAGTATCATATTTCACCAATATTTTCCATACCTTACACACCAAATTAGGTATCAAATACTTTGAGCGTCATCTGGTGCTCAAATACCACGGTTGTTTGCATAGATACATTCAAACAAAAGTGGAGTTCTTGGACATATCCTCATTGGGCACGACTTATAGATATGCTATCAAGATCAAGTAGAAATTTAAGAAGAAAAGGCGAGAGTTTGGATCTGCAAACCCCTCACAGCCGAAGCAGGGAAAAGGCAACCCCAACCCACACAGCAAGGGACTAATTCAAGATGGTTTCCCTCATGAAAACCATCCCAAGCCGCAACAAAAGAAGGGCAATGAGAAGAAGAAGAAGGACATAGGAAAATGGTGTGAGTACCATAAAATTCCTTGTCACAACACTGAAGGATGTCGCTCCAAGAAGTCCCTCATGGATGAGCTAAAGGCTTCCGATTCAAACGCCGATTATGACTCCAAGTCGAATCCTGAAGGAGGGAAGCAGATTATCAATGCTAAACTTAGTGCCACTATCGCTACCATCAAAGTCCGACCAAGTAAACCAGAAGAACCAGATGAAGGGGAATGCCTCTTTCACTCATAGATGTGGGTAAAGGGGGCTCTGCTTCATTTAATTGTCGATAGTGGAAGTCATAAGAACCTGATTTCAACAGAGGTCGTCAAGCGGTTGAACATGCCAATGAAACCATACCCAAAACCCTACACCATCGGCTAACTTCACCAAGGAAGAGATCTATGTATTAGCCAACAATGTCGTCTTCCCTATGACATCAAGACTTTTAAAGATGAGGTGTTGTGTGATATTGCTCCCCTTGAATTTTGTGATGTACTTTTAGGATAACCATATTTGTGGAAGCGTCATACCATGTATGAGTCTAGACCCCGCAGTGTTATTTTTACTTTGGGTAGACACTTGTACAAGATCCCAGAGGTAGCACCGCCTACTGTTATTTCTTTAATCTTTGTTAAGAAATAAAGTAAGGTCATTTGATAGACTGGGAAGTTCATCTTCTTTGTGATCCATGCTCATAGTAAGGAGAAGGTCACAATGACATCTGTGGCCTCTACATAAAGCCTCTCTTTGCAGTAGAAGCAAGTGGATGGGATCATGGAAGAATAAAGAGACATCTTCTCCTCACCTATAGGGGTATTGACACACTTTCAAGTCAAGCATCCAATTGATCTGACCCTCGATGCACCTCTACCTAATAGACCAGTCTATCGACGCTCGTTGATGGAAAATGACGAAATCAGGAATCATATCCGAGAGCTTCTTCAAAAGGGGCACATCAGACCCATCTCTTCCCCTTGTGGAAGCCCGATTGTACTGGTGTAGAAGAAGGACGAGACTTGGTGACTCTGCATTGATTACAGAGCCTTAAACAAAATCATAGTTAGGAACCACTACCCCATTCCAAGGATTGATGACCTTCTTGAACAACTCAAGGGGGAAAATTTCTTCAGCAATATTGACCTAAAGTCTGGCTACCACCAAGTTCCCATCGAACCAACTGATGTATGGAAGACAACCTTCAAGTCTAAAGAAGGTCTTTACGAATGGATAGTCATGCCCTTTGGCTTAACAAATGCACCAGCCAATTTCATGAGGTTGATGGATGATGTATTGAGACCCTTCACCAACTCCTTTGTGGTAGTATATTTGGATGACACCCTCATCTTCAACAGAAAATGGAAGGAGCACATGCAGCATATTCAACAGGTTTTGAGCACTCTGTGGTAGCACAAGCTTTATGCCAACTTGGAAAAATGTTCTTTTTGCATGAACATGGTCCAATACTTGGGCTACATTGTTGATGAGCATGGGGTACATGTTGATCCAGCTAAGATGCAATTCATCCATGACTGACCAGCCCCGACCACACTGAAATAGCTTCAGGGCTTCTAGGGACTAGCCAACTTCTATCGACGATTCATTTTGGGATTCTCCCATATTGCATGGGCCCTTAGCCAGGTGACCAAGGGTGCTGGTAGGGCCAATTTCATGTGGGGGAAGGAGCAACAACAAGCATTTGATGATCTGAAGCATATCTTGTGCTCAGCTCCAGTACTCTCCTTTCCTGATATGCAACAACCATTCGAGATTGAGACTAATGCATATGACTATGTTATGGGTGCAATTATCACTCAACACGAGCATCCGATGGAATACCATAGTGATACACTCTCCAATACTGTCCAGAAATACCCCACCTATGTAAAGGAAATGTATTCCATTTTGCAAGCTTGTCGTCGATGGAAACAATACCTTCTGGGGAAAGAGACGATCATACACATTGATCACAAGCCTCTGCATTTCATACAGACACAGGGGAAATTGAAGAATGAATGCCATCAAAAGTGGTCCACCTACCTGCAACAATTCCATATCAACATCAAGTATAAGACATGTATCTCCAATCATGTCACTGACTACCTCAGTCGGCCTATTGTGGCTGCACTCACCACTCTGCTCCATTCCTTTGGACATGAAGCATCTGAGTGGCCCCAACTTTATCATCAAGATCTAGACTTCTCTACCACCTATCATCTCTTGGGTATAGGCCCAAATGTCACCAATTTTCACATTCAGGACAAACTCTTATGCCACCTGGGCCATCTATGTGTTCCTACAAGCGAGCGTGTGAAGATGATTTGAGAAGCCCACTACAGTCAGGTGGAAGGACATTTTGGCGTAGAGAAAACTGTGGTCATTCTTCAGAAACATTTTTATTGGCCAAAACTTCGACTGGACGTCAGCAAGTATATCAAATATTGCACTACTTGTGCCATTTCCAAGCCAACCATCAAGAAGAAAGGATTCTATACCCCTCTTCCTATTCCCAAGAATCCATGGGAATCCATATCAGTGGATTACATGTTTGGCTTGTTTTCCACCAAGAAAATAAATGACTTTGTGTTTGTGGTCATTGATCGGTTTTCGAAGATGGACATCCTCACAGCCTATAAGAATAATGTCATAGCGGCATATACTGCCAAGATCTTCTTCGAACAAGTTGGGGTCCACTTTGGGATACCAGAGACCATCATCTCCGACCAAGACAGCAGGTTCCTCATCACATTTTGGTCAAGTCTCTGGTCTTTGTTGGACACTAAGCTCACAAAATCCACTTCTTTCCACCCCCAAACTGATGGCCAAACATAGGTCATCAATCAGATGATTGTGTACATCTTTCGCATGTACAATTCTAACCATCCATGTACATGGTACAAGAGTCTCCCATATGTCCAACATAGTTACAATAGAGCTCTCCATAGTTCCACCGGCCATATCCCATTTCAGGTGGGTCTGGGATTCCAACCCTTGGGACCCATTGATGTTGCACTTCCTCTTGCCACCACATAGACAAAATATTCCCCTGATTAGTCTGCAATCAAAAAAGCCACCAAATTCATTGAGCGGATTTAGCACATCCTCCAACAGGTCCAGGAGACTTTGCAGAAATCCAATGCTAGGTACAAGAAACGCCATGATCAACACAAGGTACCACACTAGTTTCAGGTTGGCGACAAAGTTTGGTTACATTTTTAGAAGGAGCATCTCACCAGGCCCCATCAGAAGCTTCACCCACTTTTTTATGGGCCTTACACTATCACCAAGGCTGTGGGTAGAAATTATTTTGAGCTCAACACTCCACCCTTCCTTGACCTACATCCAATATTCAATGTGGACCTCCTTCGACCATATTTTCCACCATTATTGGACACCTCCAATATTGCAAAACAACTGACACCAACATAGCTCAACCCTGACTGCATGAAAAAATCATCCATTGATCAAATAGTGGACACACAGGTCAAGGGCACTTGCCAGCAGAGGATCCAACTTTATCGGGTTGTCAAGGAAGGGAAACTCCTACACCAAGGCAAGTGGCTCAGTCGGGGCCAAATCCAATAGAAGTTTCCTCACTTGATGGGGGAACTAAATGCAATGGAGACCATTTCTTCCTAAGGGGGAAAGATTGATCCAAGTGAATATTGGTGGCCATCCACCTATTCCAACTAGCTCCTCATGTTCATTTCTGTTTAGCACGTTCTTTTGTACTTCTTTGTAATTGTGGATTCTACACATCTGGGGATGTCTAAAGCCCCACAAATCCTCCAGGTGGATATGGGTGACCTCTTGCCTAATCCAACAATATTATTTTGTATCTTTTCATTTCAGCACATCTTATTGTACTTCCAGGGCTATTTTAGGGGCCTAAACATTGTTTTTTTGGCTTGTCGCAGTCAAATTGTAGACATATTCAGAGTTTGATGGGGGAATGTGTATTCTCTGAAATACCTTTCTAATGGGCTATCGTGCACCTAAAATAGAGGTCGTATGAAAAATTTATGACCCTGGGAAGTTGAGGTACCAACTTACACCAACTTACCCATACGGCCCACGTGAATTTTGGCGTTTCACCTTCTAGGGTTTATTTTTTGGATGTCTAGGGTTTTGGCATTCATGAGTATTATCAAAAAGGCCTCTGGAGCCTCATTGTAATCTATTATTCTCAAATGGATGTGCATAGCAGACACATCTCTTCTCAGAGATAGCTACCACCATTCAAGCAAGTGTTTTAGTTCTACAATTTTAGAGTTTCAACCTATTTCATTATTCAATAGAAGATATTATTCACTAGTTATTTGTGTTATTCTTCATATCTTTGTGTTTATTGTATGCAGTTTGTTAATCAGTTTGTTCCACTCCTCAATATGGATCATTGCCCCTCTTAAAAACACACAGGATGTGCAAGTGATCAACTTCTTAGAATCTAATATTTTCGCATGCTTTGGCCTTCTACAAGATAATTTCAGATAATGGATCATCATTTATTTTGAAATTTTTTCTCAGTTTCCAAGTGAATTTGGAGTCAGGCACTTCACCTCATCCACCTATTACCCTTAGGTAGATGGGCAAGCCAAGTCAACCAACAAAAACCTAGTCAAGATCCTGAAAAAGGATTATTGATGACAAGCCCTGTCAATGGCATACTCTTCTCACATATGCATTGTGGGTTGATCACGCAACTACCAAAAGAAGCACTGACCATACCCCTTTCTCACTCTTATATGGTCAGGAAGTTGTGATTCCTATTGATCTTCAACTTAATTCCCTTCGTTTAGAAATGTAGGATGAGGAGTTAAATTCCACTAATATTTCCCAGAGAATGAATCATTTGTTGGCTTTAGAAGAACAAAGAAACCATGCATTGGAAAATTTGAAGAAAATACAATAGACAGTCAAGAAGTACTTCGATAAGCATGCCAAATTTTTCAAGTTTAAGGTCAATGACAAAGTCTTTCTTTGGGACTCCTCACATGATGATAAGTGCAAGCATTCTAAATTCCAAAACCTCTAGCTAGGTCCTTACAAGATCGCTCTAGTAGTTGGAAATAATATTTACATGTTAAAAGACTTCGGAGAGCGGTTATTCTCTTTCATGGCTAATGGATCACATTTGAAACATTATGTTGAGCCTAGCTAACTATTACATTTTCTGAATAAATGTTTCTTGTAAATATCAGTTTAGGTTGTATAGTTTTTTAATTTTTTTGCATTTTATTTTCTTCAGTATTGTTTCTTCACTTTCTAGTCCTTTTTGAGGTTTGATTTTTAATCTGAATGTAACTTTTTTTCTGCTCTGCCTTCAATTTTGTTGAAGTTTTGTTTCATCTTGTTTGAGAAAGCCATGTAAATCCAGGGTTTTTCCTTGCTTTGTAGAAGTATGCTTAAGTAGTGATAAGTAGCTGGAACAGAAATAAAGACAATCTTTTGTGGTCTACAGCCTTGTATTGTGCTATATTTATGACCACTTTGCTTAAAATTGAGTGCTAAAGATATTCCCTCTCTCATATTTCCTTTTCTACCTTATTCCACCCCAATTTGAAAGAGCATACCAGAGAAAAAGAAAAAAAAATTGAGTGCATAAACAGAAAAAAATTCTTTGTCTGCAAAACCAAAAAGATGAGTTCAAGCCAATATGGCATTGCCTTCCCTGTGGAGCTGTCAGTATTGAATCTCAAAATCGTCAAAGAGTCACCTTCCTAAAAATAATTTCAAGGCATACACATTTTTTTAAATATTATATATACATATATATTAAATAAACTATAAGTGGGGACCCCCTATAGTGTCATTCAAATAAATAACCAGGAAGAGCCCCTTTGAACGGAAAGTTACTTAAATTATTTATTGTTGATGGTTGTCTTTGATACTTATGGATCACCCACATGATGATTATTTTGATATGAGCTTGGCTTTAAGTGATAACAATAGTGGTTTCAAATGGTATTCAAAACTCCTCTGTGGGAATTTTTTCATATTCTAAGTCATATGCTAGAAAAAACCACCTCCAAAAAAAAGGTGTTATATGGCTACTCTTTCAAATAATAAAAGAGTTTTTTTTATGAATGCATTGACATCATATTTATCCACTAGTTGTTGAGTTTTAGACATACAAGAAAAGGCTGACATGCATACATATGCACATAGCGCATCACTTATATATATTACACAAGTTATAGGTACATGATCCAATACATATTAGACAGGCTATAAGAATGTGGTCATGCCAACCTTATTGTTACATTGTGATAGCATAATGGCTTATGTTTAAAAAAAATGTTGAAGGTCTTAACGTATATGGAATATCATTCCCACCGTACACATATTATATATTGTATTGATATGATCAAACATATATATTTTATAGACATTGCATGGTATGGCCAATGAACTTAATTATGGTGGCTAAGTGTTGTAAGTTCATATGTTAGTGAATGTTGATATTTAGAACGCGTGTGGGACATCCTATATGTATATACTATAGGATGGAAATTGTTTTTGATTGACAATGGTTAATATGGTAGGTGGTTGCGTTGGTGACATGTGATCCTAAATGAGATGGCACTTACTTGGAACCTATTGGTTGCTTAAGGTTTTGACATGGATTTTCTTGGGTTTAGAAAGTAATTAATGTTGGATGTTACTCTAGCACGACGTGACCAACAATTAATGCACCATCTTGTTGTTCAAATATACCATTTTTGGTTTTGGCATTCATTTCATTCGTTAATCAAAATCGAACTATGGTAACCACAAAAACCACTCGAAGGAGCCTTTTAACCCTAACAACACCAGGTACTAGGGTTTTGATTCCTTATCATATAATGTGATTTTTTCTAAATAATGTATACATGTCTCTGTAAATGCATGTTGTGCCTGTCATTCGATGCTTTCATGTTCTGTTTTGAAGGAAAATATGGTTGCTTTTCTCCTAGGTTTGGAAAAACGCATGTGCAAAAGTTTGAATGTTATGATGAATTGTTGATTTCCATAGCTATGGTTTTTGGTTGATTTTTTACTATGTTGGTTTGCGACTGCTTATAGTGCAATGGTAGATTCTATTGTTCAAGTCTTTGGTATTTTAGTCACATGTAGTTTCTTCACTGTTTCTTGAAATAAAACGCCCTGACCTTATGCATACCCTTGTTAAAATGATTGGTTTTCCTGCATGCTCATTTCAGTCAAGCCAAGTCTGAAGTAAAACATTTTGGGTCAAATCCCTCTTATTATCGACATTTTGTTGTGCATTGGCAACCTTAAACTTGTAAAACCCTGTCCATTTGGATTGTGGTCGTTATTTGGGACCAAAACAAACAAAGAGGCATCACTGCCTCTTTGTGTTATGATTGGATTTGTGACAAATGTCACACCAGAGTCTCAGATTGTTTATAAGTAACCCATTGGGCCTCGCAAAGTTAATGGTTGTGCTAAAGTTTTGAAACCCCTTGTCGTTTTGTGCCATCTATGTCGAGTTCGATTTAGTGACCTTCTGCCCATAATAGGGGCACGATGCCATGATATTGATTGATTAATTTCAATGCATATATTTTTCTTTCATCTTGCAAATAAAAGGCTCTATCCAGTTTGGGGTCGAATTGAACAATCATTGTTATTAATTGATCATTTGAATGTTGTTTGATAAGCAATGAAATCGATCATTTAAGAGTGTCGATAAAGAAATGTTTGTTTGGATGACTCAGTTGGTATTTCGAGAAATGTTTACATGAGGTTTCATATTTCATGGTTCACAATAATATGTAATGGAAATTGGTGTTAAATGGACACTAATACATGGATTTTGATCATTTGTAAACAAGGGATAAGGCCTGGAATGTAACAGTGAATATTTTTGTGAATAATTCAAGTGATGACAAAAATGTTGTGTAACATTTTGCAACTATTTTTCGAAGTGGGTAATTGGTGGAATGAGAATAGACCAATTTTATTTATTTAACAATATGGTTGCATGATGACTATAATTATTCCTATTGGAATTGTAAAGATTGAATGAAGATGGAAATAATTGTAATATAAGCTTGTCCATTTTATTTTCCTGTCACAATTAACATTTTCCACTCATTACAATCCCTTCCATCAACCCAAATACCTGTTTCATCCCCATGCTTAGATTATAATTGTAAGAAATGTTTCATGGCATAATTATATATATTGAAAAAGGAGTGTTTAGTTGGTTTGATCTCTATTCTATTTCATAGTAAAATGTGTTGATGATAACGATGTGATGGAACTAGTCATGGTAAATGAATAGTCTGTATTGCACTTACCGATCATACTTACCAATTTTTGTTAATTACAAACTTAATCATTGAATCCCAGGATCCCTATAAATCCTTGTTCTGAGTAATTACTAGTTCTGAAATGTGGAATTCATACTCATTGCTTGTACATGTATTTTTATGTATAGAGCCAGGTCTAAATTATTATTTTGCAAAATTTTAGATGATGGATTAGTCGTGCTCTGGTTCTGATCTTTGTGAATGTGTGTTAGAATGAGATTTTTCAGCAGGGGAAGTCATAGCAGGAAGAGTAATAACAAAGATAGAGGGTTGGGTCCCTAGAAAAGGGGAAATAAAAGATTAAGGTTATCTATACATTTTGATGAAAATTCAAAAGAATTTAATCAATTGTTACAAACATGGTTCCTAAAATTGGCTAGCCAACAAGCTTATAGACCTCAACCTATTCCTGAGAATCCACACCCAAATATTGGCATACCAATTCCAAATCATAATTTGAATCCTTTAATTTTGCTAGAACGATATGGATGGAAAGATATTGTGCACCCTCCTCCCAAACACTCACAATGATGACCTAATTTTGACAACCTGCAACAACCCCCCTTTCATGTTTGTCCCAATCTTTCACCGCCACCACCACCTCCTTAACATCGTAATTTGCAGCCTCAATCCCAAGCCTCACATGCCCATCATAAGGCCAAAATCATCGAGCTTGAAGAAAACCCTGAGGAAGAGAAAGTATTAGCAGCCAGGTCAAAATCATCACGGGAATCTTCTCATTCAGTCACTTCACATATGCAAGAGAATGATCAGAAATATGCTAAAGTAGATTCATCAATTGGAAGAAGTGAAAAGGATGAGAGTAGTCACAACAAGAGAGGGGCAACCTCTCACAGTAAATATGGTTTCTCATAATTTCTTTGGCACCCATATATGGACTTGTTGGCAATTTATTATGGAAAACATATCATTTTGTACATTTCACTTTTATTTTGACAGCTCATATTTGATAGAACTATTTTTAATAGCCTTATATTTTACATGCTTCATGTTTGGATAAATTACAAAATGGATAAATTTTGATAAATTTCATAATTTCCACATGGAGTGACAAGGGGATCTTATGAATAAATTTTGATAAATTTCATAATTTTACATGGAGGACAAGGATCTTTGAATATTTCTATTTTGTACATAATAATGACATGGATTGTATGATGTGGTGAGATTGATATGTCATGCATTCAAGATGGAACATACAAGGATGAAATGGTTTATTTATTCATTAAAGAGAGTTAGGGGGTCCCCACTTATTAGTTTTAATTAATACCATTATCATATTATTACATATTATTATTTATTAACCTACTTAACAACTCTCCTATTAACTAACTAGTTGTTAGTTAACAAGTTAACTAAAATTGGTTGAGTGATTCAACTACCTTGGAGATATTAAAAGGAGGTAAGATGGACAAAAGGAACGGAACATATTGCTCTGATAAGGTCTACTCTTACTTCCAAGTGATATTTAATTACTACTTCATTCATCTCTGATTTATAAGATAAGAGACTTCTTGTGATAACAGGGTCTATTGAAGGTGAAGAAAAGCTAGGACCAAGGAGCAATGAATTTTGATATGCTTCCAGGTTGATTTTATGTTTGATAGTCTACAAACTTCTTTTGGTTTCTGGATTAATTTCTTAGTGCTAAATAGGATTCTTGTGCAAAGTCATAACAAAGTGCAAGTTGTGGTTGTTGTCTTATCATTCTTGGTATGATTTGAAGGCACTAGTGGCCTATGTGTGTGTTACCTTAGGCTACTAGACTTTCTTATGGTCCATACTTTGAAAGAATGTGAAGTGTATTCATTGTTATAGAATGAATGAATAAAATCATTAATGGTTTCAAAACTCTCTTGGTATTTATTATTTCTATTATATTATTTGATTTTTTCTCTTGTTTATTATCATAAAAAATCAGACTCCTTTATTTTAGTTTCTTTACATTTGATAAATTATTATAAAAAAAAAATCGGTCTTTAAGCTAATAAATTGAACGTTAATTGAACTTAAAATAAGGCTATAAATTAGGGTGATAATCCCGCCTATCTTGTCTTAGCCAAACAAGATCTGGAAAATACAGGAGAGGACTTCATTTATTTTTACTTAACACTTCACAGGATTCTCAAGATCATGCACTGCTTAATGCATGGGAAATCTTGGGATGTGGCACTCTCTTGAAGGTTCGCCATCATCGTACCTCATAGTGCATGCTATAGGCCATGAAATGTAACAAAACTGATTCTAAGACTTGATACAAACAACTCACAAACTTATATGCATATGTATTTGTATTTGCATTTATAGTTGGGGTTCGGCCTAGGAGTATTACATATCTACACCCCCTTATTTATGCAATTTTCTCAATGCATATATATATATATATATATATATATATATATGATGGGTAATTTAACCCGTGAGCTGTGGGTACTCTGCCCGTATAGCATCCTCATGCTCCCAAGTTGCATCCTCGTGATCGTACCAGGTCCATTGGACCTTTAATATCCCTATGGCTCGATTTTGGAGCTTCTTGATCTTCTAGTCCAATATGCACACCAGATGCACTTGAAAGTCTCCTTCTTGCTCCACCTAAATCACATTCCAATCAATGACATGATTAGCATCAAGTACATACTTTTTAAGAAATGATACATGGAATACATTATGAATAGCCATTGATGCAGGAAAGGCATGCATGCATGCTACAAGTCTATTATAGCACAAGTTGTAGGTTGAGAAAATCCTAACCCAACCACAAAAGAAATTTCTACAACTTGAGAATCCTACACCCAATGTCACATCAATGTAGATCACACACTTCAAGGGTGACTAGGTCACTCTAGGGAGGTGATCCCAGTGACCCTAAGTGATATGAAATTGGAATGGGTTTATTTCCAACTTATCTGAAAATGAAGAAGACTTGTCTCTTTTAAATTGCAAGTGTAAAAATGGTATGTGTTTGGGTAATTGAATCAAGTTACTAAAACATAAATTAAATAGTTTTTACTTAATCATGAGCAGCATATCATACAAATAAAAATCATCAAAAATGAACACATAACACAAAAAATGATAAAGGAGTTCACCCCTCTCTTGGGATACATATCCTGGTCCATCTTCCCTTGGATAATTTTCATTATGCTTAAAATGTGATTTTACAGTGCTCAAAATACAAAATATATGGCTCCAATGGCTCCAGAACGTCCAAAACCCCTAGCTGGAATTGTTCGGCACCTAGTTTGGCCAAAAAATGAAGAAGTTACACCTCTTGGAAGTTTTCCCCTTCAAGCTTGTTGTAATTGCTCTCCAAATTGCACCTACTCTGTGACCAAACCGGCCTTTGTTTGTTTTCCTTGCCAAAACCTAGCACATGAAATGATTCCTGCAAAAAGGATGAAATTGTAGGACCATTTGTGCGTTGGCCCCTTTTTCCTGATGGAGGTGTTGGTCGCATGGGGGGCATATGGCCACATACCAGTGCTTAAACCAGCCATCGTTGCAAGGATGGACATGTGTTGAAAATTGGTTGGGTGCATGGGCAGATGACCATTGGATCAAAGGACAAATGTATAAAACCCGTGCGATCTGTGGTAAGTTCATATGGAGCAGCCATATGGAATTTGCTCCGTGCCTTCTAGGCTAAGCACCAAAGATCAACCCTGCACTGACTGCAGTGGTTTGAACCGTGGGATGAACATTGTAAACCCCATGCGCTGGTTATATGGTGTATGTTTTGGGGTTATATGTTGTTGCAAGAACCAGGGGATGGGGCTTAGCCCTTCCCCTTTTCTCTATTTCCCGAACATTCATTTCAATTTAAATAATTAATGCAATGTATATGGTTAATTAACACTGTGAGGATGGGATATTAGCCCAACCCCTTCCAAGTCATTGACATTTCCCTAGAGGTCGGGGGTTCGATCCCCACAGACTTCACCATTTTTTTTAGTGGAGTGGTGCCACATGGCACCATAACACTTTCCCATAAAATGACACTTGTTAGCATCCCATTCACCCATGTGTCTGCCACTGAGCTTTCCCTGTCAACATGCCAAATCATCACTAACATATCACCTGCCATGTGCAGGTCCAGACCCTGCCACATCATCACTGTACGGTCATACGAATTGTACAATCAACAAAATTTTGCATGTTTGGCAAAATGAACAGAACACGATATATCACTCATACGACATATGTTTGAACCCATTAAAGTTGTGTTGGGTTTGTGAGGGCAAGACCTACGCACATGTCTGTTTTGAAGTGATTCTGATCACTTTGAGTTTTGAGCAAAATTTGATCCCTTGTATCACACCTCCCCATTGGGAATCTTTTGGACCTCCAAAAGACTACTTTTAGTCAATATGAAGATGAGGGTACAGTTCCCTCACCTTTCCAACCTCAATCCATCCATCCATGCTTGGATTGGTGCCTTTAGGACCAATACAAAGGTAATGAACATCCCCTCGCTTTTAAGACCTTCTCTTCTTGTCAAGGATTGTATCTTCATGCAATTTTGAAATAAAATCTGGCGAGAAATCTTCAATTGATGGAATCTAACAATCCTCCATGAAATTATTGGTCTTGTCAACATCACTATGACCATCAATATCTACATATTTTCCAAAGATAAAATCTAAAAGATATTTTGGAAAATAGCCAAAACATGCTTCAAATGGAGGTGTTTGAGTCAATAAACGCTTAGCTCGATCATAAGCATGTTGAAAGTAGCATAGATTCTCATCCCAAAACATAGGATGCTTGCTTTTCAAACTAACCACCATCCTTCCTACACCAAAATGGCCAGCAACAAGAGAATAATGTGCTTCCCTTACAATGTTGACTCTTTCACCCTATGAAAAACATAGCTTGCCAAGATACAAAAGTTAACCATGCATATAGGAATCCAATTCCTCAACTTGGTGAGTACAACACAAAGTTGCATAAACATTTTTGAAATCAGCATCTAAATCTTATTGTTCCAAATATCTCTCATGCATGATAAGATTATGCTTAAAAAATACTGAAGCACTAACAATAGGCCTAGTAAGCATATCAACAACTTTGTCATAAATGTATTTCTTATACCTTATCACCACGTGGAATACATAGCTTGTCAAGGCATGAAATGGATCTTGTTTTGTTTTGAAAGATTTATTCCATGTGTCTCCTTCAACTATCATATTCGTAGTCTTTTTCAAGGCTCTGAAATATACCCACATACTCCATATACAATCTTTGTCTGGTACCAAACCAATTGGTGACCTACATGGCGATGTGCTTGGCTTGATGACCCCTTTGTCAAGAAACTCTTGGACTTGTTTTCTTTTTTCAACATTCTCCATGGCTAACATCCTGCACATGTCAATTTCTAGAATAGGACCATCTTGTTGCAATAGAATCTCATGTTGGATACCCCTTTTAGAAGGCAATCCCCTTCGTTACTAAAATATCTCAACATTTTCGTTAACAACCTCATATAAATCATATTGTAAATTGCATCACATCCTTGGAGAACTTCTTCTTCATCATTGTCTTTGGGTTTAATCATCAAAAGTACAAGGTTCTTACTAGCATTGAATAGTCTCTTCATTTGTCCATCATTTGTAAGTGAAAAATTCATCTTCTTTGTATGTGGTCTAACAATTTACTCAACTCCACTTTTAAACAAATGATATTTGTTCTTGTAATGATGAAAGATGGCTCTCCTATCATATAAATATGGGCTTCCCAACACAATACCACAAATATCCTATGGAATAAAATCAAGCTCTACCTCATCTATATAGTTTGCAGTGATGGAAGATCTAAGTTTACACCGTCTTGTCACATGAAATTTGGCATTGTCACATATCCATCCTAGAGGGTAAGGTTTAGGATGTGGAGTAGTTTCCATATTCAATTTCTTGACAATGTCTTCAGAAACGAGGTTTGCTTGTGATCATGTATCAAAGAGAGTATCTATCTTGGTTTGTTTTGAAATTACCCTTATGTGGAAAAGCTCTATTCTTTCTTTTTCATGTTGATTTTCACTAAGGCTACTACTACATGAAGAACTAGTACTTGCAATAGATTTCTTACCTTGAAAACCCATGGCTATGATTTTTGTTTCATCTTCTGAATCAGATCCTAAATCTTGTTGTATAGTTGAAACAATGTTTGGTTTCTCTTTGTTGTTGAACTTTTTGGGTCTCTTTTCAGGATGGAGTTTCCAACAATGGTCTTCATCATGACCATCCTTTAAACAATGTTTACATGAGATTTTCTCTCTCTCTTTCTTGACTAAACAATTTTTCTTTCCATTTCCTTCAAACTTCCTCTTTCCCTTGTCTTCATTATTAAAGGACTTCTTGCTGCCCTCTTGAGGATCATTCCTTCCTCTTGCCTCTAAATGAGTTTCCTATACACAAACTTCATCTAAATTTGAAGGATTAAACATAAGTATTGTATGCCTCAAATAGCTATGCAAACCTCTAATGTATTTGAGTAAAGTTTCTTGAGAAGACAAATCTATACCCAAAACCAAATCTCTTCTCCTAAATTCTTGAGTGAAGCTTTGCACATCTTGTCCTTTATCTTGTCTAAAGTTTTTCCAATCCATAATACCTTTCTACATGTATGCTAATGGATAAAATTTCCTTTTAATTGCAACAATAAAATCACTCCAAGAGGATAAAACTTTACCATGTTTCTTCATGTCCTCTTGAGTTTTGGCTTCCCACCAAATGAGTGTTTCACTGTCCAATATTAAAGAAGAAAGTTGAATCTTAGTTTCATCATTTGTGATTATTTGTATCCCACAATACACTTCAATCTGACGAAACCAGTTATCCAAATTCTCATAATTTACCTCTCCATTGTACATAGGCATTTCAAACTTAATATCAAGCTTAAGCAAAGGAGTTTGTAAAGGATTTTTACCATGTTCTTTTGGATAATTTGGAGGTGGTTGTGAAATGGTGGAAGATGTGGAATATGGAGGTGAAGGAGGTGGAGAATCACCATTCCCTCAATTTACCTTTGGATTTTTATAACCACTGTCTCCATTTCCCTTTGGAGGGTTAGAGATTTCACCTTGCAATCTTTGATTTCTTTCTTCAAACAAAACTTTGACCATCTCAGTCATATCATAAAAATATTTTCTAAAAGTTTCCTCCTCTGAAGGAAGAGTTCCATGACTCTCCTCATGAGCCATACTTGGTGAATATCTCCTTGAAGCTTGAGGTGATTTGATCGTTCTCCTTCTTAACAGTTGAGAATTTGGCTCTACAATTTTACCTTCTCCTCTTGTGAGCTTCAAACTTGTAAGAATCAAAAAACAAAAACACTTGGAAACAATCAATCCTTCAAAAACCTATGCTCTGATACCAACTAATCGGAAATTGGAATGGGTTTGTTTCCAACTAATCTGAAAATGAAGAAGACATGTCTCTTTTAAATTGCAAGTGTAAAAATGGTATTTGTTTGGGTAATTGGATCAAGTTACTAACACATAAATTAAAGAGTTTTTACTTAATCATGAGCATCATATCAGGCAAATAAAAACCATAAAAAATGAACACATAACACAACAAATGATAAAGGAGTTCACCCTTCTCTTGGGCTACATCTCCTGGTCCAACTTCCCTTGGATCATTTTCATTATTCTTAAAAATTCATTTTACAGTACTCAAAATAAAAAATAGATGGCTACAATGGCTCTAGAACGTCCAAAAACCCCTAGCTGGGATTTTTTGGCACCTGGTTTAGCCAAAAAATGAAGAAGTTACACCTCTTGGAAGTTTTCCCCTTCAAGCTTGTTGTATCTACTCGCCAAATTGCACCCACTTTGTGACCAACCCGGCCTCTGAGTGTTTTCCATGCCAAAACCCAACACACACAATGATTCCTGTAAAAAGGATGAAATTGTAGGACCATTTGTGCGCTGGCCTCTTTTTCTTGATGGAGGTGTTGGTTGCATGGGGGGCATATGGGCACGTCCTAGCGCTTAAACCAGACCTCATTGCAAGGATGGACGTGGTGTTTACAAGTGGTTGGGCGCATGGGCGGATGACCATTGGATCAAAGGAAAAGTAGATAAAACCCCGCTCGATCTGTGGTAAGGTCATATATGGAGCGGCCATATGGAATTTTCTCCACACCTTCCAGGCTAAGCACCAAAGATCAACCACATGCCAACTGCAATAGTTTGAACCATGCAATGAACATTGTAAACCCTGCACACTAGTTATATGGTGTATGTTATGGGTTTATATGCTATTGCAATAACCAAGGGCTGGGCTTAGCCCCGACGCTTTTCTCTATCGCTCGAACATTCATTTCAATTCAAAAATTAATGCAATGTATATTTTTAAGCAACACCGTAAGGGCGTGTTGGTATCCCAACCCCTGCCAAGTCGTTGCTGTGTCCTCAGAGGTCAGGGGTTCAACCCCCGTAGACTTCACCAATTTTTTTCACTGGAGGGCTACCACATGGCAGCCCACGACTAGGCCACATGGAACCAAAACATTTTCCCATAAAATGACACTTCTCAGCATCCCATTCGCCCACATGTCTACCACCAATCCTGCCCTATCATCCTTCCAACTCATCACTGCAACATCCCCTAATACGTGTAGGTCCATACCCTACCACTTCAGCATTATACGTTCGTATGGACTGTACAGTCAGAAAAATTTTGTTTGTTTCAAAAAATGAACAGAACATGATATCTCGCTCATACAACGTCCCTTTGAACCCATTCAAGTTGTGTTGGGTTCATGAGGATGAGGTCTACGCACGTGTCCATTTTGAAGTGATTATGAGAACTTTGATTTTTGAGAAAAACTCGATCCCCTGGATCACTAAGGGGAATGAGAAAGATGAAAGGAAGTGTGAGGAGAAGTAACCCAGAAGCTCAAGTGATGGAAGAAATGATTGCTTGAAAATGGTAAGTGAAGAGAGGTAAATGGATACCAAGTAAAGAGATAGTTGTCGGTGCACCTGTACCTGCCCAAGACACAATAAAAGACACCTCACAATGCTAGATTTTAGTATGTATCAGCAAGTTAAGAGTTTTTTCCCTAATTTGCAGTAGTGGATTAAATTTTATATCAGCAAATAAAGTATCCAAATCAGCATATAAAGCACAAGATCATTTGGCAATATCGTCAATGAATTTTAGTAATCAATTATGACTTGAGGATAACACTTTAAGATTGAATAAAGCAAGTTGTTATAAAATGATTATCTGTAGTAAACTATAATCCTTATGGATGTAGAATTCAATGACATGCAGAAAAAAAATAAACAATGGAAAAGTCCCCAAAAATAGCTTTAAAAGTACGCCCTAGCTAGTGGAATTAGTGGCTGAAAATTGGAGGAAAGTTAGGGGGTAGTTGGTGAGATATTAGCACCTAGGGTTAGTGATATTTTTTAGCCTAATGGCTGTAGGAAACAAGTTGGTACAGAAATAAGAGTTTGTGGGAGAAATAGGATTCCCTAAGGGAGGAAGAATCCCCAAGGAATCATGATCACTATCCAAAAGAGACAACTTCAAAACTTGAAATTTGTATGTTTACCAAGGCAACAATTTATTTCTCCCATGCAATAAGTAAATGACTAGTGCCTTTAAGAAATGGTTAATGGGGTCAAGAGAATGTGAATAATCTATATATGCTACTTCATTGGGGTGTAATCCCTTTTACTCCCCAAAGAAAGCTTTTGTTAGCTAGGGTTTTAACTAGGAGGGTGTATGCAATTATACTCCTCTTAGTAAACCCTTATGAAGCAATATTCCCTTATAAGTAAAATGGTGGAAACACAAGTAGGGGTGTATTCCCTTATACTCCCTACTTGGCTCAATAAAATAGAACCTTTAACTTGTACAAATGATAATACAATGAAATAAATGGCACCTTCAAGCATTAAAAGGCAATAAAAGCTAGACTAACCACGAAAAAAGCAATGAAGAAATCCTTCCAAGGCTAGTGTACCATCTCCATCAACCATAACCAAGAAAACCATAAAAAAAATCACAAGAGAGAGAACTAACCAAAGAGAGAGAAAATTTCAGTCAAAGAGCCTCTCATAATGGAGAGTTATGTTTTTGAAAATCATTTCTTATGATCTTTATTTATACAAAATGTAGCTAACATAGTTTGTCCACATAATATTAGGGAAAACACAATATTAGGGGTCAAGATCTCTAATATTTCCCCTTTACAAAGATAATATTTGAAAATTCTCTTTAATTTCACTTTTGCACAAAGAAAACACTAAAACAAAGGTGACATGATCCCTTGAAGGAGGACATTTTGGAAAATTGAGCAATTCGTTGGAGATGGGCTACAAATTAGGGACTCCAAAGGCCATGTGGAAATCATCCAAAACCTCTCCACCTAAAAATTCCATGTGTCATGATCTAATTCATCATCAACCACCATATTCCCCTCAAATGTGACGTCAAGCCCCTAAGGAGTGATGTTTTTCCCCTTTTGGGAAAGTCATTTGGCATGCAAAAGGTGGGATATTTCTATCCAGCTGTCTCTTAGGACTCCAAAAGCATCTCTTTTTCATCTGGCATGTGGGCCTATTCCATCCATCATGTGGGTTGATTGCCATCATGGAAGCCCAAGCTAGGCTTGTTATTCCAAAACTAGCCACCAACCTATACCTACAAGACAAATGGATACGCCCTCAAGGAAAAGCATCATGATGAGTGAATCAAGTCAACAAAAGAGCCATTAAAGAATGTATACCAGGACTACATCATACAAACATGTGCTTTAAGAAACTATACATTTTTCCAATTTTGGTTGTGAGAGGGTTGGCATGGTACTTATTTTCAATGGATCAAACCGCCTGGTCTAGGAACGAATCTATCTGAGTCATGTGAATGAAGTGGAATGGATGGGGGAAGTAATCAATGGGCATGGGGTTCATGATATACAAGGGTCCATAGTATCTCATTTATGGGTGCCTTTGTGGAGGGTGTTCTGCACCTTCGTCCATAATGAATTTTTTTCCAAGCCAATTAATTTCCTTTTATCTTTCCTTCTTTGTATTTTCTTTCAATATAGAATAGGGTGAGTTGAAGGCCACTTCCCTGGCGTGGTGACCAAATATCGGTAGTGTCACCCACAAGTACTTTCATGGAAATGAGAAGGTTGGCTCGTGAGGAGGGCCCCTTTCCCTCATCCATGCAACTAAGAGCCATTACCCTGGTGTGGCGGCCAAAAATGGTAATGTCATATTGTTAGATACCCATGGAGATGATAGGTTGAATCGTGATGAGACCCTCTATCCTCAACTGATCCTTTAAGCATCTTTATTTATTATTTTCATTAGGTCCTTATTTTCTTTCATATTTCATTGCTTTCTTGGGATCCCCTGGGTGAATCAAATGGAAGATTATTTCATTAGGCATTTATATTTTTCTAACTAACTCCCCTCTCGGCCTTCATCCCATTCTTCCCATGAAATGAGGAAAGGTCCTTTCTAGGATCAGTCTACCCCAAAATCCCAAGAGATGATGTCATGAGGGGAAATAATGATGGAAAGTGCTAAGTATGGTTGGGAGTAGCATGATGACTCATCAAATGAATCTCTCAAAAACACCCCATCTTAAGGGTGACCATATACTTGAGTTCCCCAAGCCAACCACCAACATTTAAACAAGGTAAAAGGAATAATTTCCAAATAAAATTTCTCATAATAAAAAATAACCTCTGGTACACAAGATAGAATGCCTCAAATATTAAAATGATACCCACCATCATACCTGACTTGTACTGCATGGATCAAGACCCAAGTGACCCATGGTGGCAAGATGGTGTGGATGATGACCAGGTGTTGGATCAATGTGGTGGAAATGTGGGTCTTTGGCTATGAAAAAGGGATATTGTTGGTCATGTGGCTTCTCAACACTCCATATATACAACCTGAGGGCCTCAAGACACAATATTCTAAGTTATCCACAAAAATGGGGATAATAAGGCCCAATCCTCTCCAATATTTCAAACGAACCACAATAACGAGTTGTCAACTTTGAACAATTTCCAAACTTCAAGGAAATTATCTTGGCCTTTACTTTCAAGAACATGTGCTCACCCACTTTAAATTCCTTTGATTTATTCCCTTATCAACATGGGAATAAAGAGAGGGTAAACTAAGTATTGGAAGACATGTTAAGGATGCATGTGACGCATCATCCCAAGAAATGGGAAGAATACCAACCATTGGTAGAATTGTCCTACAACACTGGCTATCAAGAACCCTTGAAAATGAGTCCTTTTGAGACTCTTTATGGTAGATGATGCAATATTATAATATTATGGGACAACCCAATGGAAATAATTACACTTGGTCCAGACATGTTAAAGAAGTTGGAACAACAAGTATCTCAAATAAATAAAAATATAAAAGTGACCTAGGATGGGAAGAAGAGCTATACAGACAACAAAAGGACTCATAAAGAGTTCAAAGTAGGGGATCATGTGTTAGGGACCTAACCTCCCTAACCCCTCATGTAGGTAGAATAATATATTTTCCATGTAATAAAGGTCAATATTAATATGGCCTAGTAATAAGGAAGAATAAGTCAAATGTAAGAAGACCTAATAGAAGCTTATGCTTCTAGAAGACCTTCCTCGAGATTGTTCTTGTGGTAGATATATTTAGTATAAATAGGATTTGATGGCATGCGAAGTTTTGTCTTGAGAATTATTGTAACAGAGCACTGCATTGTCATAGGTTTCCCCTTGAAGAGGCAAGTGAACATTGTTTCCTATCAATTTGGGTATTATTTTGGTGATGTGGCTTCATATATTGTGTTGTTCCATTGTTATTATATGCAATAGTTCTATTTTTGGCTATTGTAATAGATCTGGTACCTTACAAGTGGTATCAAAGCACTTTACTTGAAAGAAAATTGTGGGTTATTTTCTTTTCCAGGGTAGATATGTATTTTGACATCTTAAATCTACAAAGATTTGTCATTTAGCACATAAATATGTGGTCTAGGAAGCATACACATAGGAACTACAAGTGGTGTGTAATCGCCCATTGTTGTCCACCCTTGTAACCCCTTTTGGTACCCCTTTCAGTGGTAGCACATAAGACACCACCTATATATGGATCGACCTAGATATCCTGAAGCCCTCCGTAGATAAATCAATCGGACACCTGGCTGCTATATTGACACCAAGAATAGTTCCTGGGAAGATACTCTCTAGTACTTGGATAGCCAAGTAGTACAACTAAGGGCATGATCTAGCCTCCTTAGTTGGTGCCTTGAGATATTGGGTCAAGTACTATTGTTGGACTCCACACGTATATCAAAGATATATAACAGAGGGAAAACTCTTGTCTGTAGAAACCATGAATACCCTAACCCTTGGGAGAGAAACAAAAATAGAACATATAAGATCTATTGTCATGCAACTTTACCTCCTACATTCTGGTTGTGAAATTGCTACACATTTTTTCCTGTTAAGAATTTGGGCTTTTCAACACTATAGTATTCTTCAGATCGGAGTATAACTCTGCAAGATAAAAACAAATTATGGATCCTACATGCACCATTATTTGATCCCTATCCCATTGGCTTCCTCTCTTCTCCCTGATCACAGTCATACCTATCATTGTTTTAGCAAAAAAAATTCCTTGAACTTGACCCCCTTCTGACCCCCTTATTTGGGACTTACCCCATTGGATTCCCATCATTTCCCTAATCATCGTGATACCCTTCACCCATAACCCATTTTCTGTGTGGTCCCACTCGCTCCTTTTTGGTTCCCCCCTTCGTCATGGCCCACACCCATAGTCAATACCTTGAATCCCACCTCAATACCTTGTCATTTGATTTCACAGAGGCCCAGAAATAAGTGCAACAAATAAGTGCTAATATTACCACCATCAATAACAAAATTAATTCACCATAGATGAAAAAATGGAAACCTTGAAGCATGACCTCTCTACCCAGCTTGAAACCTTTGCTTCCCTGATGTGTGCCAAGATGAATATTATCGGAGACCTTACCTCCTCTGACCCACCTTTTCACCCCGATGGTGAAACCTCCTACAATTCCCAGAATTTTTAGCCCCGTCACTTTCGGCGTGACCTATGCCTTCCGTGAGTAGATGTAAACAAATTTGATGGCTTAGATCCCATTTGTTGGTTAACTGAAATGGAAGACTATTTCTCTTTGTACGACATTATGGATGAGTTGGCCAAACTCTAGTATGGTGTTCTCCATATAGATAAAGAACGTTGCAAATGGTGGCAATGGATAAAAAATGCCTACCAAGGGTATGTGGCTTGGACACAATTTGTTGCAGAGATTTAAAAACACTTTGACATTGACACCCACCATTTAGGTCGTTTCACAAAGTTGAAACAATTTGGCACAATGGAATACTTTATATGTTCTTTTGATTGATTGACTTTCTTCATAGAGGGCATGTCTAATGATTTTTTATGAGAATTCTTTAACAGTGGCCTCAAGGATAGAATTCGTGCCAAATTCCTCATGGATTACACCCAGAGTTAGGTGGAAGGTACTAAAAGAGATAATGAAGCACAATAGGTTGCCTCTTCTCAAACCAAAAAAACCTCCTTTATTCCTCGCCCTAGACTAGTCATTCCCACTCCTCCTTCCACTCCTCTAAAGATCCAAAAATTTACCCAGGATTAAATTATTGAACACCAACTCAAGGTCCTTTTGTTATAATTGTGATGAAAAATATTTCCCTAAGAACAAGTGTAAGGAACAAAATATTTGTATTTCCATCTTCGAGGATGTTTCTGAAGAAGAGGTCGAGGCTCCCCATGTGGTCAAGTCACCTGAACCACTAACATGACTCCACTCTTAGACCCCCCAGAAGTTGAAATGATCATTTCTCTTAATTCTCTCACTGGATTCTATGCTCCCCAAACCATCAAGCTAATTGGTTACATTAGGCATCAGAAGGTAATTATCCTCATTCATAGTGGAAACGCCCCATAATTTTATTCATCGCCACATTGCCCAAGAAACTAATTGATATATCTGAGAAGTCAAAAAATTTCCAATCATGATTTCCAATGGAGGGTCCATGAAATGTGGGGGGCATTGTGAAAATGTGTGTCTCCAAACTGGTCAGTAGCACTTGAAATCTCATATGTTTGCTATCAACATGGGTGGTTGTGACATTGTGTTGAGTGTCAAATTGTTAAGGAATCTAGGCCCCATTCTCATGGATTCTAAGGAATTAACCATGCAATTCAGCCAAGAGGGCCAACAGTATAAGTTCCAAAGAATCACATTAGGTTCCCCTAAGATCATCAGTTCCCATCGCATGGAAAGGCTCCTCAAAAAAGTTCATTCTGACATTATTTCACAACTCCATTCTATTCAAGCCATTGAGACACCCTCTGTGCATCCTGAACTCCAATCCAACCTCTCCAAACATCAAGCTATTTTTTCCACTCCCCAGGGACTTCCTCCTTCCCGTGGTGTTCATGATCATTCCATTCCCATCAACCCTGGTATTCTTCCTCCCAATGTTCATCCCTATCATCATCCCTTTGCCTAGAAAAATGAAATTGAGAAAAATTTTGAAGAATTTTTCATTGCAGGCATTATCCATCTTAGTGTTATCCCCTATTCTTCTCTTGTGTTCATGGTACTTAATAAATAAGGCTCTTGGCACATGTGTCGTGAATTTTGTGCCCTCAACAAACTCACCATCAAAGACAAATTTCCCATTCCTGTCATTGATGATCTCTTGGATGAATTAAGTGGTGCCCAGTTCTTTACCAAAATTGATCTTCATTTTAGCTACCACCAGATACGTATGAAAGAGACAGAGATTCCTAAGACTACCTTTTTAACTCATGAGGGCCACTATGGGTTCTTGGTCATTCCCTTTGCTTGTGTAATTCTCCCTCTACTTTCCAAAGCCTCATGAATCATGTCTTCCGTCTTTTTCTCCATCATGTTTTCTTAGTTTTAATTGATGATATTCTCATCTATAGAAAAACATGGAAAACCCATCTTGCTCATGAGGAACGAGTTCTTCATCTACTCTCTCAGCACCAAATTTTCCTCAAACAATATAAATGTGTTTTTGAAGCCTTGAAATCCGAGTACTTGGGCCATGTTGTTGGAAAGGAGGGTGTCAGGGTGGATCCTAATAATATTTGAGTTATGCAAGATTGACCTCGCCCTAAGAATCACAAAATCTTGTGTGATTTTATGGGTTTAACATGCTATTATCTCAAGTTTGTTAAGATTTATGGAAATATTGTGATGCCTCTCACTGCTCTCTTTAAAAATAATTCTTTCACTTGGACTACAACAACTGATCATTCATTTCAAGCCTTCAAGGAGGCTATGTGCACCACTCATGTCCTGGCCCTTCCTAACTTCACAAAGACATTTTTCCTAGAATGTGATGCATCCAAGAGAGGAATTGGAGCAGTCCTTATGTAATATGGTCATCCTTTGGCCTTTACCAGCAAACAATTGTCAAAGAAACATTTGGTCCAATCAATATATGAAAAGGGAATGTTGGCTATTTTTCATGCAGTGGATCTCTAGCACCCTTATCTATTGGGAAAATTCTTTGAAATTAAGAAAGATCATCAGAGCCTCAAGTATTTTTTGGAGAAACGTCTTTCGTCTCCAAAGCAACAAAAATCAGTGACTAAGTTATTTGGATATGATTATGAGATCATTTACAATATAGGAAAATACAATGTGGTTGTTGATGCTATTTCAAGAAAATATGAATATGAAGGGTCCCTTTTTTCCCTCTTCTTCATTTTACCATATTGGCTCCAACCTGTTCA
>SNQJ01S0072433.1:5720-27019 GCA_010110895.2 Picea sitchensis
TAGCATTTTCATCAAACATTTCTTTAGTCTCACATGACTAGTTTTGTATTAGTCAACAACCCTAACTTGAAATAATCATAACTATGTACCTATAATGATTAAAGATCTAAAAATGATACATAATGTTCTTCAGTGTATTTTATGCAATTCCTCCAGGTTGCACTACTTGGAACCTCTTAGAAAAGGAATTATAGAAAAAATGGCATACCTGTTGGTTGTGGAGCCTGATTATCTTCCTGATTTAGAGGTCCTTGATTTCAGTCGTGTTTATACCCCATGAAGTATTTACACCCTATAAGTATGTACACTCTTCCACGCGGGGGAGTGCAGAGGGGGGGTACCCCCTCTACGGGGTCTGGGGGGACTATCCCCCTGGCTGGGGGGTCTGGGGCAACCAGGGGTTTAGGGGCAAAGCCCCCGAAGCAAAAATTGCCTTGTAAAAGTATATTGTAATTTCATTGTAAATCTAGACCGTTCATTATAAGGTCGCAGATCTAACGGTAAAGATTATGTTAGGGTTTTCTTCCCTAGAAGGAAACCCTCTTTTATGAGGGAAATGTATCGTGGCTATGGTTGATGGTGAATATTGTATTCAGAGAGAGGAGACTGTGAGAGAAAGAAGAGGAAGTTACAGAAGGTTTTGTTGTAGGTTGTATCCCTTCATTTGTTGGATAATAATAAAGGAAGGACCTGACAATTTCTCTGGTGAACGTAGCCCACACTGGGTGAACCAAAAAAATCTGTGTCTCTCTTGTACTGTGTGTCTTCTATGTTTTGTTTCTTCATTTGTTTTATTTTATTGCTCTGTGGTCCTGTTTTTCTAACAATACCTTGTTGAATTCTAGCTTATTCTAGAGAGTAAACTTGTAGAGCATGCCCCGCACAAAATATTTATTGTATGGATATGAAATTTTACACAGAATACTATATATTGTACTCTAACCAACATTTGTTCTTACTTAATTTGGATCTTATATGAATAAGTTATGACGTTTTTACCCTAAACACTTGTTTTAGACTAGTTTTAGGACTAGCCACAAACCTTGTTTTCCACAGAGTGTAACTCCAAAACTACAACGACCCACAAGCCAAAATTTGTACCATAGCTACTTGGATATCTTTTCTCAATGGAATATCAATTCCACAGTCTGAAACATTCTAGAAAAATATTTATTGTGAAAATTGTGAGATGGCCTGTAAATAACATACCTTAGAAAGCATCATCAAAAGAATTTGTCATCCCTTGAATTTTGGCCTTCTTTACTTCACCTTCTCTCTTAAATTCGGCTTAGATATCCTTTGGTTCCCTTAGTCACCTGTAGATATTCAATATTCTCATGTGTGATCTAAAATGAGAGATCCTTGCCTCTTATTTATACTTTCTATAACAACCCTGGTTAAATAGTTGCATAGGGATTATTAAGTATAATTAATTAGATAATTAATTGTCCTAATATGGTTAGTATTAATAATATTATTTATTTATTTATTAATTATTTATAACTGTTGATTGATTAATTAATTAACTTATTAAAGGTTGGAGTAATGAATTAAGAGCTTAATAAATTTTAAAATATTTTATAAGGCTTTAGGTATGCAGGGGGGGGGAAAGAAGCATTAAGTGGAAAGATAAGGGGTAATAAAGAATAGGATAAGGTAATTAATGGAGGATAGGAGAGTTGGTGAAGGGGGGATATATGACGGGGAAGAGTCCTATGAGAGATGATTATGAAAATTGGGGGAAGGAGCATTATTGGAGGAGGTCTGTATTTCTGTTGGATATCTTCTGGTTTTGAGGAGTTTGGTCTAGGAGTTTTGGTGAACCATTGCAGGGGGCATCGGGTTGCTCGGGGTTTTGGGCATGGGGGCTAGAATTCCTTACGGTATCCTGGAGCTAGGGAGCCGAATAGGCTGCTCCTAGCTAGCTGGGTGGTTAGTCAGTTTGGGCAGGGTTTGGTCAAAGCAGCAGGCTGGGCAAAGCAACAGAGAGGATAGTCGAATATTGGATAACAGCATCAGCCAGAGGTATCTATATTCTTTTATGTAATGTATCTATATTTTGTTATGTAATTTATTAGATTGTTGTTCATAAATTAATTTATGTTGTTTATATGATGATTAATGAATTACTTATGCATGGAAAGAAATTTTATGTGTAGTTGTATGAAATTTTTAGTCTTACTTAAATTTTGGTCCCTACACATGGTATCAGAGCCCTGGTTCAAAATCCGGAGCCAAGGGCCTACCTACCCACCTAAAAATTTAAACAAACCCCACCCAAAAATTAAAACAACCCTGAAACCCTTTAATTAGGTATAAATCTAAGCTCCAAGCTCCAGCTCCACCTAACCTGCAAGCCAAGCACACAATTGTTTTTAGTATATATGAAGATCTATATATATATTTATACATAATGCTTCCTAAATAAAGAAAACAGAAAAAAGTGATGTATGCGCACAAGCAAATGCAAATACTTGTGGTTGTGAAAACAAGAACCTGTGGGATTTGCTATAACTCAGAATGTTTTGAAAGCCCTAGCTCTGTGAAAACCTTTGATTGTACTAAATTCAAATTAACTAAATTCAAATGGCATTCTCACATACTAGACTTTCTAGCTTGAAAATTTAAGTTTCAAGCCCAAAGCCGAGTTATAGGTTTGATTTATAACTTTACAAGTAATGTGGATTTCATGGGCTCAACTTCTTGACATGTGACCAGTACCACCCAAATCACAGTTTTCAATTCACAACAAAACCAGGAAAGAGGAACTTGCATGAAACATGATTCCATGTTGGGTTAAAGTTAAAAGAGAATTCCATTTCAGAAAACAACTCCTGGACAATACATTCCAGACTAAATCTACACTAATAAAAGAAAAGGGAAGAGTCCTGTAGCTACTTTATAGGACAATTTTTTTTATAGTCTCAAACACTATCTATGAAGACAGTGATAACTTTAGTCAAATTTTGTCAAGGATACCATTCCAAAGTTTAAACCACTGGTTGATTATCCTCAAGTTAAGGAGAAGTAAACCCCAAGTTAGAAATGAGATGTAAACCCTAGAACGTGCATTTCAAATTTAGCCCAACTTGCATAAAGGCTACTAACTTCCATCCTTATGTTGATGTTTAATGGGAGGGGGAAGATTGTTACAACTTCCAACTATGTACAGGTTTGCAAGTACCTACAATATGTGCAATCCAATCTAAAAGTTGGGCACAAACTTGAAAATTAAGATGAAAAGCAAGAAGGGTGTTTTTAAGGATCATCTGGAATTCATTGAAACAAGATTCTGGAAGGTTGGCAAATGAGGAGATGGTTGAGAAGGAACATTCCATCATCAAACAACTTAAAGATATTGATGCAGAGTAAGAAGCAATGGTTGTAGCTTGTTTTCCATGCCTTTACATACCTTATCAAGTCGACTAAGCACTAAAGAAAATCCAGAAGCTAAGAAAACAAAAACAAAAGGAAAATAGAATAAACAACACATGTGTCGAATCACACAAGTTACACATAAACCATACATAAATCCCAACACCAAGCGCCAAACCCATGAGTCGTTTGTGCTCAACATAGGGGGGGAGGAGCCGTAGGAAACAAAGCCCGTGATATCATACCACATAAGTCCACGCACGCAAACCAAGCTCACGAGACCATGCCATGACCAGACCAGCAAAAAGCCATGACTGAGGAGCTGCGCACTACATACACAGGAAACAAAAAAAATAAAAATTAGTAATAAAACAAAAAAAACCCAACAACCAAGCACCTGCCATGCAGCCTAACAACCAACGCACCTACACTAGCACACAACACATCACAATCCAATGAAAATACCAGCACGAAACCATTGAAGGGGCGAGCCCACAAAGGATGTATTTCAAAAAAAAACTATTACAAGCCAGCGCCTGCAAAGCAACCGGTCTAGGATCAGTTTGCCAGAGACACCAGAGAAAAGAAATAAACAAAGCACTCACACCAAAGAATCAAGCACCAAGGGAGAGTCCATGAGTGGACTATATTGCACTACCCATCATCACCAGTGCATTGAAAATACATAGAGCATTGAAAATCGACCAGCAGAGACACTAGAGACACCAGAGCATTGAAAATACACCAGCACCAGTGCCAGGCATCAAGAGAGATGAAGAAGGATTTCACAAAGGGGGCACGAATGGAATGCACTGCACATCAAAGGACAAGTGCCCAAGCACCGAGCCCATAAGGGAGTTTGTGTGCTCTACGCCTCACAGACAGCCACACAACACAAAACAACACACATAATACAAGCTCAACGACCAAGTGCCAAGATAAGCCGTCGAGGAATGAGGGAACGCGCCACTGTGCTAGACGTGCCCTCCATTCCTAGAACATGATTTACCAGGGTCGACCTAGCAGGGAGATGGATATGGTCGCCGGCCTCATCCTTCACTCTGAACACTTAAAAAAAAAATGAAAAGAGGAGAAGAGTAGGCTTCGAAGAGATAAGGATGAGGAAATTAGGGTTAGGGGATAAGAACAGAGGAGAGGGGGCACGTGGGCCTCATGCGAGGACCCACTGCCCGACTCTAGATTTATTTTTATTATTTTTATTATTTATTTTTATTCATTTATTATTTTAATTTTTTTTTTAATTGTAATGTAATTGTTTTATTCTATTTTATTTATTTATTATTTTAGTTTATTGTTATTTTTATGATTTTTATAAAAAAAAAAAAGATATTTTATTAAAGATATTGTTATTATCTTTAATTAAGGTTTAAATTGTTAATGTTTAATTTAGGTTAAATATTAATTATTTAATAACAATATTATTTAAATCTAAATATATATACAAGTGATAACTAATCAACTAATTAATGTGAATAATTAGGAAGATTAATTAATTTAATTGGTTAATTAAATTAGGGATTAACTAAGTGATTATTTAGGTACTTAAGTAGGATACCAATGATAATATTAAAATTTCTGGATTTACTCAATGCGTTGATTAAGGCGATTGAAACTTAGGCTTTGTTGATTAAGTTTAGACTAGATTATTAGTTTTTAATAATTAATCAACATTAGGTTGGAAGTCACCTTAATTAGTTGTAAGAGAAAAGTTTAAAGGACTTAGACTAGGACAAGCGGGAGGAGGCTATATATGTACTAGGCAAGTAAGCTAGAGGAATTGGCGAGTATAGTGCAAAGCTAGCATAGATACCGAGCGAGAGGGTCAATAGTTTTCTTAGGCAGTGACACCAAGCTTAGATGCTTAACCCTAACCTAGCCAATCCCCTAAAGAGAGTAACGTCTGTTTTGCAGACAAGTAAAGAAAAACTTACGCCTAACCCTGTTTTCTAGTTTAAGTGATGCAGGAGCATCGCCTTTACATCAAGTGAGCCAGCGCGGAAGACAACGGATAGCTAGACAAGCACCAACACAAATTTTGAATTGCTTTGGAAGTGTTGCGCGATCTTAAATGAAGTCATTAAGATGAGGCGCACTTGTATAATTGTAATCAGACCTTGAGCCTTTAGCTCTCGTCCTTAGTAGGTAGGAGGCATTTAAAGTAGTTGATGTAGGTAGATAGAATTTAATTCTAGATTAGACTGTTTGAGAGCATAAGAGGGAAACGGGATATAGACACCCTCATTGTGCATTGTAACATTATCAGAGTATGAAGCATTGGAGCAGAGGAGACGTAGAGAGCTGTGTAAGAACACCCATGTACAGATATTTGAATTTATAGAAGAGTTTGATTCAAATTCATGGTTTTGTGTCTATTCTCTGTGTATTGATGCTGAATGATATGCTCATGAATGTTTGCTTCCTGTTATACATTTTCTTTATATGCTGTGTGGATGATTTCATGTTTGAATTGAAGTCTGAAGGGAAGAAGGAATGAGTTTCAATTGTTTCTCTATCTGAGCCAGAGATTCCTGCAAGGAGTGCAGTTGAAGTGTCCGCAAGGAGTGCGTTGACAAAACATTCAGATAGAGATAGATATTGTTCTCATTCATCCAGAAGGTGCAGACAGGCATAGGAGCCGTGCAAGGAGTGCGCAGGCCGAGTGAGACTTCAGGGTTGCGAACCTAAGAGAAGTGTTTTAAGCCTGTTGCTGCAGGAGTGTGCAGAGTTGAGGCACTTCAACACTTAAGCATGTTTGAAGGTTGCTGCAAGGAGTGCGAGAAAGAGGTTTCTTTCTAAGAACTTGAAGCTGGGGAAAAGCTCAGGAGGTATAGAATCTTGAGAAATCGTCAAGAGAAGAACAGGGAGCTTGTGCCGTGAAGTGTTTAAATAGGAACCACAAGTTTGCACGCAGGTGGACGAGTTCCGCGGAGGAACACTTGGTGACTCGCAGAAGTCATCAGGAGGAACGGACAGTCAGTATTCTTCGAGGAGGATTCGCGACATCCCGTGAGCCGTTGGATATCACGAAGGTGCAGGGGAGATACTGCAGGTATTCCCGAGAGGTTCAAATCTTAGGAGGGGCAGAGCCATTGATCCGAGCCACGAGGATCGTTGGATCTACACGTGAACTCGCATATCAGGGTTTCATGGGTTATAACTTCGTAATATTGCAAAGGGAATCGTGAAATCGCGATACGCGATATCCCGATAGTTGAGGAATAGTGTGAGCCACAAGGGTCAGTGACATGGACAGGTGGCGTACCATATCGGGGTTTTGCAGTGAGAAGTCCCGAAACATTGACATCAGGATTCGCGATCCCGCGAAGTCCGAATCGACGATGGAGTGAAGAACCATTGATAATCAACTCGCGAGCGCATCGGGGTTTTGGCGTATCAAGGTTCGGGAGTCGGTAAAGCAAGTTGCTTGGCATCGTGAGTGGTGAAATCATGATAGAAGAAGTCCCAATAGGAGAGGGAAAAAGGTCAACGTTGACTTGTATCGGGTTTCGGGGATTCGTGGAACCTGCGCTCGACCTTTAGATTGGAGTAATCACATGCTTCACATGTGGGAAGAATGGGCACAAGTCTTATGAGTGTCCAGAGAAAAATAAAGAAGGTGGAGAAGCTCACATCGCCGAGGCACAAAGGCAGGATGTTGAGGCAGAAGACACAGAAGGCGAAAGATCGTTGATGATGCGGAAATTCCTTTTGACACCTGAGAAGGAGGTGGAAAGTTCAGTCCAAAGGACCAGACTTTTTAGGACTACTTGCAAGACCAAGGACAGGGTATGCAAGGTCATTGTGGACAGTGGTAGCACGGATAATGTCATATCTATAGAGATGGTAGAGAAGTTGGAGCTGGAGACGACTGATCATCCAAGCCCATACAGAGTTTCGTGGCTACAGAAGGGACACTAGGTAACTGTCACTAAACAATGCTTGGTTGAATTTAATATAGGAGGATATAATGATAAGATCTTATGTGATGTCATTCCTATGGATGTTTTTCATCTATTTCTGGGTAGACCATGGAAATATGACAGAAATGTGATTCATGATGGGCGAGTGAACACATACACCTTGGAGAAAAATGGGAGGACACACATGTTGCTTCTGATAAAGGATAAGGAGGTGAAGCCAGAGGTAAGAAAGACTATACTTCTCATGAGTGGGAAAGAACTCCTTAATGAGGTTAAGAAGAAGGAGAATCCATAGTTTATTGTGGTCGAAAAACCAAAGATTGTTCTGACTAGCACAAGAGTGGATGATTTACCAGAGGAGATTCAGGAACTGTTGGAAGAGTTCGCTGACATAGTAGTGGACGAATTACCTCGTTTGTTGCCACTGACCAGAAGTGTGAGCCATCATATTGATCTCATACCAGGAGCCAGTTTGCTGAATAAAGCTGCCTACTAGTTGACGCCGCAAGAGAATGAAGAGGTTAAAAGGCAAGTCCAGGATTTGTTGGACAAAGGTTTGGTCAGGGAAAGCTTGAGTCTGTGTGTTGTTCCAATAGTACTCAGTCCGAAGAAAGACAGAGGCTAGAGAATGTGTACTGATTCAAGAGAAATTAATAACATAACCATCAGGTATAGATTTCCATTGCCGAGGATGGATGATTTGATGGATTTCTTGGGTGGAGCAAAGTATTTTTCAAAGATTGATTTGAAAAGCGGTTATCACCAAATCCACATGAGAGAAGGTGACGAATGGAAGACTGCATTCAAAACAAATGAAGGGTTGTATGAATGGCTTGTTATGCCATTTGGCTTAACAAATGTGCTGAGTACCTTCATGAGATTGATGAACGAAGTCCTAAGGGAGTTCATTGAAAAATTTGTCATTGTGTATTTGGATGACATACTGGTTTACAGTAAGACAGTGGTAGAGCATCTGAAGCATTTGGCTATAGTGATGCAGAAATTACAGCAAGAGAAGTTGTTGATAAACATGAAGAAGTCCTTATTCATGAAGACAGAGCTCATTTACTTGGGGTTTGTTATTTCTGCAAATGAGTTGAGGATGGATCCAGATAAGGTGGAAGTGATCAAGAATTGGCCATCACAGAGGAATGTATTTGAGGTGAGAAGTTTTCACGGATTGGCTAGTTTCTACCGAAATTTCATCAGGAATTTCAGTGGAATTAGCGTAGAAATGATGGATATAGTGAAGAAAAGACAAAAATATTTTCACTGTATAGAAGAGGCTGAGAGAATTTTTAATCTGCTGAAGAGGAAGATTACGGAACAACCAGTTTTGGTGTTGCCGGATTTCCGAAAAACATTTCAAGTGAAATGCGATGCAAGTGGATTTGCAATCAAAGCAGTCTTGAGTCAAGATGACAGGCCGATAGCATATTTCAGTGAGAAGATGAATGAGGCAAAAGTGAAGTGCTCCACTTACGATAAGGAGTTCTATGCTATCATACAAGCATTGAAGAAATGGAGACATTACTTGATCCTGAAAGAGTTTGTCTTGTACAGTGATAATCATGCACTGTAGTTTGTGACTCAACAGGAGAAGTTGAATCAGAAGCATGTTAAATGGGTTGAGTATATGTAGAATTTCACTTTTGTGATAAAACATATTTCCGGTACTGCTAACAAAGTGGTTGATGCTTTGAGTAGGAAGTGTTTGTTGTTGCAGGAGTTCTGAGTCAAGACGTTATGTTTTGATGATCTCAGAAGCATGTACGCTGATGATCCAGATTTTAAGGGGGCGTATGAAGCAGCTGCGAATCCAGTTCTCAAAGACAGAAGCCCATGGATAGACTACATGATCTAAGAAGGATTATTGTTTAGAGGTAATCAGCTGTGTATTCCGAAATGATCCATGAGGGATAATTTTCTGAAGGAGAAACACAGTGGAGGATTAGCAGGGCATTTTGGTAATGACAAGACGTTCGCAAAGTTGAACGAGTCATATTTTTGGTCGGGAATGCGAGCAGATGTCAAGAGATTTGTAGACAGATGCATAATTTTCCAGCATTCGAAGGGAAGAAGACAGAATGCGGGGTTTTATCAACCATTGCCCATACCAAAGAGGCCGTGGGATGCGATTAGCATGGATTTTGTATTGGGGTTGCCAAGAACACAAAGAGGTGTTGATTCAATCTTCGTTGTGGTGGATAGATTTTCTAAAATGGCACACTTCATTCCATGTCAGAAGACCAGTGACACAACTCACATTGCGAATCTGTTTTTCAAAGAGGTCATTCGACTTCATGGGTTGCCAAGGAGTATAGTTTCAGATCGAGATACCAAATTCATAGGGCATTTTTGGAGGACCTTATGGAAGAAGCTGGGAACTAACTTGGCATTTAGTTCAGCTTATCATCCTCAGACGGATGGATAGACAGGGGTGGTAAATAGAATTCTGGGAGATTTGTTGAGAAGCTTGGTGACATAGCACCATACCCAGTGGGACTACATATTGCCGCAGGCAGAGTTTGCGTATAATGACTCAGTTAACAGGAGCATAGGATAGAGTCCATTCCAGGTTGTTTATGGCATGCAACCAAGAAGAATTTCTGAGATGAGATATTCAGAATAGACTGCGACCAGGAGCGCTAGTGCAGAAGAATTTGCAAAGGCGATGAGAGAAGTTCACAGTCAGGTGAAGGAACGATTGCTAAACTCGAGTCAAGAATATAAGCGCAGGGCAGACCAACATAGAAGACAACTTCAATTTGAGGTTGGTGATCTGGTTCTAGCACATTTGAGGAAGGAAAGGTTCCTGAGAGGAACATATAATAAGTTGAAGATGAAGAAAATCGGACCATGCAGGGTCTTAAAGAAATTTGGGACGAATGCTTATGAGATTGAATTACTCGATGGGATTGGAATTTCTCCGATATTGAATATCTTGGATTTGTACCCATATAAAGCTAGAGAAGCAGAGACTGGAGATGAGCAACCAATAATATAGTGGATGAAACAAATGCCAGTAGAAGAGAAGCCGCAGATGGAGTGCATACTGGACAAAAGAGTAAGAAAGAGGACTAGGCGAAAGCAATACTTTGAGTATCTCGTCAAGTGGAAGAACCATCTAGTTGAAGATGCCAGCTGGGAGACTGAAGCGGAGATTTAGAGGCATGGAAAAACCATGCATGAGCTCATGGATAGGATCCCATGAAATTTTTCAAGTCGAGGAGTATGATGTAGGAGCATCACCTTTACATCAAGCGAGCCAGCGCGGAAGACAACGGACAGCTGGACAAGCGCCAGCACAAATTTTGAATTTCTTTGCAAGTGTTGCGCGATCTTAAATGAAGTCATTAAGATGAGGCGCACTTGTATAATTGTAATCGGACCTTGAGCCTTTAGCTCTCATCCATAGTAGGTAGGAGGCATTTAAAGTAATTAATGCAGGTAGATAGAATTTAATTCTAGATTACACTGTTTGAGAGCACAAGAGGGAAACGGGATATAGACACCCTCATTGTGCATTGTAACATTATCAGAGTATGAAGCATTGGAGCATAGGAGACGCAGAGAGCTGTGTAAGAACACCCATGTACATATATTTGAATTTATAGAAGAGTTTGATTCAAATTCATGGTTTTGTGTCTATTCTCTGTGTATTGATATTGTGTGATATGCTCATGAATGTTTGCTTCATGTTATACATTTGCTTTATATACTGTGTGGATGATTTCATGTTTGAATTGAAGTCTGAAGGGAAGAAGGAATGAGTTTCAATTGTTTCTCTATCTGAGCCAGAGATTCCTGCAAGGAGTGCAGTTGAAGTGTCCACAAGGAGTGCATTGAGAAAGGGTTCAGATAGGGATAGCTTTTGTTCTCATTCATCCAGAAGGTGCAGACAGGCACAAGAGCCGTGCAAGGAGTGCGCAGGCCGAGTGAGACTTCAGGGTTGCGAACCTGAGAGAAGTGTTTTAAGACTGCTGCTGCAGGAGTGCATAGAGTTGAGGGACTTCAACACTTAGGCGTGTTTGAAGGTTGCCGCAAGGAGTGAGAGTAAGAGGTTTCTTTCTGAGAACTTGAAGCTGGGGAAAATCTCAGGAGGTATAGAATCTCGATAAATCATCAAGAGAATCACAGAGAGTTTGTGCCGTGAAGTGTTTAAACAGGCGTCACAAGTTTGCGTACAGGTGGACGAGTTTCGCGGAGGAACACCTGGTCACTCGCAGAAGTGATCAGGAGGAACGAACGGTTGATATTCTCCGAGGAGGATTCACGACATCCCATGAGCCGTTAGATATCACGGAGGTGCAGGGGAGATACTGCAGGTATTCCCGAGAGGTTCAAATCTTAGGAGGGGCAGAGCCATTGATCCGAGCCACAAGTATCGTTGGATCTACACGTGAACTCGCATATCGGGGTTTCATGGGTTACAACTCCGTAATATTGCAAAGGGAATTGTGAAATCGCGATACGCGATATTCCGACGATTGAGGAATAGTGTGGGCCACAAGGATTAGTGACATGGACAGGTGGCGTACCATATCGGGGTTTCGCAGTGAGAAGTCCCGAAACATTGACATTAGGATTCGTGATCCCGTGAAGTCCGAATCGACGATGGAGTGAAGAACCATTGATAAGTCAACTCGCGAGTGCATCGGGGTTTCGGCCTATCGGGGTTTGGGAGTCGGTAAAGCAAGTTGCTTGGCATCGCGAGTGGTGAAATTGTGATAGAGGAAGTCCCGATAGGAGAGGGAAAAAGGTCAGCGTTGACTTGTATCAGGTTTCAGGGATTCGTGGAACCTGCGCTAGACCTTTGGATTCGCGAAGACGCGAAGTACGATCTCCCGATTTGTAAATAAAGGGGAATCCCACGAGGATTGTTGTGGGTGTAGAATTCCCGATATGGAATTAGAGGATCCTTAGAATTCTTCGGGCCACAAAAGAGAGAAGATCCTGTGAGCAGACGTGCTTGCGAGCACGTGGGCTGCGTCAGGTTTGGTATTAGAGCTCAAAAAGACTCTTTGCTTTCTGTAACAGAGAAGGGAAGGATTTCACCATGCTGCCAAGGAGAGATAGATAGTCACTCGATCCAGAGGATAGGGAAATGGTGAGAAAAAGAGGCAGGTAGATGATTGATCTAGTCATGGAGAGATAGATGTGTGATCTACGAGCTAGACTCGAAGACATGGAGACAGCTCAAAGATGCACATCTAGTGCAGGGGATCTAAGTGATTCCGAAAGTGAAATAGAGGTTGAAAGTGAAGAATAATTTGCAGCTGAAGATGCATGAAACGAGTGTTTGATCAGAGCTATTGCAAGGATGGGTGAAAGAGCAAAGATGGAAATTCCAGTTTACGAGGGAAACTTGGATGCAAAGGAGCTTCTAGATTGGATTAGAGCTCTAGACACCTACTTCGACTATGAAGACGTCGAAGAAAACAAGAAATTCAAGCATGCTGTCACGAGATTGAAAGGACATGTAGCATTATGGTGGGATGAACTACAAGCTTACAGACACTGCAAGGGCAAGCAGAAGATCAAGAGTTGGGACAGAATGATCACGAAGATGAAGGAAAAATTCATCCCCAGGGATTATCAAATTACTCTGTTCAGGAGGATGCAGAACCTTAAGCAGAAGCTGATGATAGTAAAAGAATATACTGAGGAATTCTACAAGATGAACATCAGGGTAGGTCATCAGGAGAGCGATGATGAGAAAGTTTTCAGATACATGAATGGCCTGAGATATGATATCCAGGATGAGATGAGCATGGTAACCATCTGAACGGTGGAAGATGCTTATCAGATGGCTCTGAAAGCGGAAGAGAAGCTAAGCCGGAAATAGAGTCAGAGGGGCCGAGGAAGAAGTTATCCCAAAGGCAAATTGGTTGCCCAGGATAAATACCAGAAGCCCAGAGAGGAATGGAAGAAACCTCAGACTCAAACTGAGAGAGGTGGAACCTCACTGAGAGGGCAGCATACTAAGAAGAAAGGAGATTATGATGACAACAACACTTTTCCTCGTACTAGAGGTAGAGGAAGAGGAAGAGGTGGAGTAATCACATGCTTCACATGTGGGAAGAATGGGCACAAGTCTTATGAGTGTCCAGAGAAAAATAAAGAAGGTGGAGAATATCACATTGCCGAGGTACAAAGGAAGGATGTTGAGGCAGAAGACGCAGAAGGCAGAAGATCGCTGATGATGCGGAAAGTCCTTTTGACACCTGAGAAGGAGGTGGAAAGTTTAGTCCAAAGGACCAAAATTTTTAGGACTGCTTGCAATACCAAGGACAGGGTATGCAAGGTCATTGTGGACAGTGGTAGCACGGATAATATTGTATCTACAGAGATGGTAGAGAAGCTGGAGTTGGAGACGACTGATCATCCAAGCCCATATAGAGTTTCGTGGCTACAGAAGGGACACCAGGTAACTGTCACTAAACAATGCTTGGTTGAATTTAAGATAGGAGGATATAATGATAAGATCTTATGTGATGTCATTCCTATGGATGTTTGTCATCTATTGTTGGGTAGACCATGGTAATATGACAGAAATGTGATTCATGATGGGTGAATGAACACATACACCCTGGAGAAAAATGGGAGGACACACATGTTGCTTCCGATAAAGGATAAGGAGGTGAAGCCGGAGGTAAGCAACACTGTACTTCTCATGAGTGGGAAAGAACTCCTTAATGAGGTTAAGAAGAAGGAGGATCCACAGTTTATTGTGGTCGAAAAACCGAAGATTGTTCTGACTAACACAAGAGTGGATGATTTACCAGAGGAGATTCAAGAACTGCTAGAAGAGTTCGCTGACATAGTAGTGGATGAATTACCTTGTTCGTTGCCACCGATCATAAGTGTGAGCCATCATATTGATCTCATACCAGGAGCCAGTTTTCCGAATAAATCCACGTACAGGTTGACACCGCAAGAGAATGAAGAGTTTAAAAGGCAAGTCCAGGATTTGTTGGACAAAGGTTTGGTCAGGGAAAGCTTGAGTCCGTGTGTTGTTCCAACAGTACTCAGTTCGAAGAAAGACGGAGGTTGGAGACTGTGTACTAATTCAATAGAAATTAATAAGATAAGCATTAGGTAAAGATTTCCATTACCGAGGATGGATGATTTGATGGATTTCTTGGGTGGAGCAAAGTATTTTTCAAAGATTGATTTGAAAAGTGGTTATCACCAAATCTACATGAGAGAAGGTGATGAATGGAAGACCACATTCAAAACAAATGAAGGGTTGTATGAATGGCTTGTTATGTCATTTGGCTTAACAAATGCACCGAGTAACCTTCATGAGATTGATGAACGAAGTCCTGAGGGAGTTCATCAGAAAATTTGTCATTGTGTATTTGGATGACATACTGGTTTACAGTAAGACAATGGCAGAGCATCTAAAGAATTTGGCTACAGTGATGCAAGAATTACAACAGGAGAAGCTGTTGATAAACATGAAGAAGTCCTCATTCATGAAGACAGAGCTCATTTACTTGGGGTTTGTTATTTCTACAAATGAGTTGAGGATGGATCCAAATAAGGTGGAAGTGATCAAGAATTGGCCATCACCGAGGAATGTATTTGAGGTGAGAAGTTTTAATGGATTGGCTAGTTTCTACCAAAATTTCATCAGGAATTTCAGTGGAATTAGCGCAGCAATGATGGATATAGTGAAGAAAAGACACAAATCTTTTCACTGGACAGAAGAGGTTGAGAGAAGTTTTAATCTACTGAAGAGGAAGATTACAGAACAACCAATTTTGGTGTTGCTGGATTTCTGAAAAACATCAGGTGAAATGCGATGCAAGCGGATTTGCAATTGGAGCAGTCTTGAGTCAAGATGACAAGCCAATAACATATTTCAGCGAGAAGCTGAATGAGGCAAAAGTGAAGTACTCCACTTATGATAAGGAGTTCTATGCTATCATACAAGCATTGAAGAAATGGAGACATTACTTGATCCCGAAAGAGTTTGTCTTGTACAGTGATAATCATGCACTGCAGTTTGTGACTCAACAGGAGAAGTTGAATAAGAAGCATGTTAAATGGGTTGAGTATATGTAAAATTTCACTTTTCTGATAAAAAATATTACTGGTACTGCTAACAAAGTGGTTGATACTTTGAGCAGGAAGTGTTTGTTGTTGCAGGAATTCCGAGTCAAGACGTTAGGTTTTGATGATCTCAGAAGCATGTACGCTGATGATCCAGATTTTAAGGGGCCATATGAAGCAGCTGAGAATCCAGTTCTCAGAGACAGAAGACCATGGATAGACTACATGATCCAGAAAGGATTACTGTTTAGAGGTAATCAGTTGTGTATTCTAAAATGCTCCATGAGGGAGAATTTGCTGAAGGAGAAACACAGTGGAGGATTAGCAGGACATTTCGGTAATGTCAAGACGTTCGCAAAGTTGAACGAGTCATATTTTTGGCCGGGAATGCGAGCAGACATCAAGATATTTGTAGACAGATGCAGAATTTTCCATCATTCGAAGGGAAGAAGATAGAATGCGGGGTTTTATCAACCATTTCCCATACCAGAGAGGCCGTGGGATGCGATTAGCATGGATTTTGTATTGGGGTTGCCAAGAACACAAAGAGGTGTTGATTCAATCTTTGTGATGGTGGATAGATTTTCCAAAATGGCACACTTCATTCCATGTCAGAAGACCAGTGACGCAACTCACATTGCGAATATGTTTTTCAAAGAGGTCATTCGACTTCTTGGGTTGCCAAGGAGTATACTTTTAGATCGAGATACCAAATTCATAGGGCATTTTTGGAGGACCTTATGGAAGAAGCTGGGAACTAACTTGGTATTTAGTTCATCTTATCATCCTCAGACGGATGGACAGACAGAGGTGCTATCCAGAAGTCTGGGAGACTTGCTAAGAAGCTTGGTGACAGAGCACCATACCCAGTGGGACTACATATTGCCGCAGGCAGAGTTTGCATATAATGAATCAGTTAACAGGAGAACAGGATAGAGTCCAATCTAGGTTGTTTATGGCATGCAACCGAGAGGAATTTCTGAGCTGAGAGATTCAAAACAGACTGCGACCAGGAGCACTAGTGCAAAAGAATTTGCAAAGGCGATGAGAGAAGTTCACAGTCAGGTGAAGGAACGATTGCTAAACTCGAGTCAAGAATATAAGCGCAGGGCAGACCAACATAGAAGACAACTTCAATTTGAGGTTGGTGATCTGGTTCTAGCACATTTGAGGAAGGAAAGGTTCCTGAGAGGAACATATAATAAGTTGAAGATGAAGAAAATCGGACCATGCAGGGTCTTGAATAAATTTGGGACGAATGCTTATGAGATTGAATTACCCAATGGGATCGGAATTTCTCCGATATTCAATATCTCGGATTTGTACCCATATAAAGCTGGAGAAGCAGAGACTGGAGATGAGAAGCCAGTAATCCAGTGGAAGAAACAAATTCTAGTAGTAGAGAAGTTGCAGATGGAGTGCATACTGGACAAAAGAGTAAGAAAGAGGACCAGGTGAAAGCAATACTTTGAGTATCTGGTCAAGTGGAAGAACCATCCAATTGAAGATGCCAATTGGGAGACTGAAGCGAAGATTCAGAGGCATGGAAAAACCATGCATGAGCTCATGGATAGGAGCCCATGAAAGTTTTCAAGCCGAGGAGTATGATGTAGGAGCATCGCCTTTACATCAAGCGAGCCAACGCGGAAGACAACGGACAGTTGGACAAGCGCCAACACAAATTTTGAATTTCTTTGCAAGTGTTGCGTGATCTTAAATGAAGTCATTAAGATGAGGTGCACTTGTATAATTGTAATTGTACCTTAAGCCTTTAGCTCTTGTCCTTAGTAGGTAGGAGGCATTTAAAGTAGTTAATGCAGGTAGATAGAATTTAATTCTAGATTAGACTGTTTGAGAGTGCAAGAGGGAAACGGGATATAGACACCCTCATTGTGCATTGTAACATTATCAGAGTATGAGGCATTGGAGCATAGGAGATGCAGAGAGTTGTGTAAGAACACCCATGTATAGATATTTGAATTTATAGAAGTGTTTGATTCAAATTCATGGTTTTGTGTCTATTCTCTGTGTATTGATGCTGAATGATATGCTCATGAATGTTTGCTTCCTGTTATACATTTTCTTTATATGCCGTGTGGATGATTTCATGTTTGAATTGAAGTCTGAAGGGAAGAAGGAATGAGTTTAAATTGTTTCTCTATCTGAGCCAGAGATTCTTGTAAGGAGTGCAGTTGAAGTGTCCGCAAGGAGTGCATTGACAAAGGGTTCAGATAGAGACATCTTTTGTTCTCATTCATCCAGAAGGTGTAGACAGGCACAGGAGCTGTGCAAGGAGTGCGCAGGCCGAGTGAGACTTCAGGGTTGCGAACCTGAGAGAAGTGTTTTAAGACTTCTGTTGTAGGAATGCGCAGAGTTGAGGGACTTCAACACTTAGGCGTGTTTGAAGGTTGCCGCAAAGAGTGCGAGCAAGAGGTTTCTTTCTGAGAAATTGAAGCTGGGGAAAAGCTCAGGAGGTATAGAATCTCAAGAAATCATCAAGAGAAGCACAAGGAGCTTGTGCCGTGGAGTGTTTAAATAGGCGTCACAAGTTTGTGTGCAGGTGGACGAGTTCCATGGAGGACACTTGGTCACTCGCAGAAGTCATCAGGAGGAACGGACGGTCGGTATTCTCCGAGGAGGATTCGCGACATCCCGTAGCCGTTAGATATCACAGAGGTGCAGGGGAGATATTCCAGGTATTCCCGAGAGGTTCAAAGCTCAGGAGGGGCAGAGCCGTTGATCCGATCCACGAGGATCCTTGGATCTACACGTGAACTCGCATATCAGGGTTTTGTTGGTTACAACTCTGTAATATTGCAAAGGGAATCGCGAAATCACGATACACGATATCCCGACGGTTGAGGAATAGTGTGGGCCACAAGGGTCAGTGACGTGGACAGGTGGCGTACCATATCGGGGTTTCACAGCGAGAAGTCTTGAAACATTGACATCACGATTCACGATCCCGCAAAGTCTGAATCGACGATGGAGTGAAGAACCGTTGATAAGTCAACTCGCAAGCGCATCGGGGTTTCAACGTATTGGGGTTCGGGAGTCGGTAAAGCAAGTTTCTTGGCATCGCGAGTGGCGAAATCACGATAGAAGAAGTCCCGATAGGAGAGGGAAAAAGTTCAGCGTTGACTTGTATCGAGTTTCGGGGATTCATGGAACCTGCGCTCGACCTTTGGATTCGCGAAGACGCGAAGCCCGATCTCCCAATTTGTAAAGAAAGGGGGATCCCATGAGGATTTTTGTGGGTGCATAATTCCCGATAGGGAATTAGAAGATCCTTAGGGTTCTTCGGGCCGCGAAAGAGAGAAGATCCTGTGAGTGGACGTGCTTGCGAGCACGCGGGCTACGTCATTAAGTAGCACCAATTTGAAACGTCCTTGAACTCACCCTGACAACTTTGGTTAACGCAGGTTAAATCATACAAAATGGTTAGGAATCAAGGGAATCGAGGCAGAGGAGCATCGTCGCAGGAACTGCCAACACCGCCGCCACCATCGTCGGAACTAGCTCGCATACTGCACTCTGTGGAGGCCATAAATGAGACTTTAAAGGGGTGACAACCAATAGGGATCGAAGTGGAGCCCCCACCATATGGAATGGGTAATCCTGAAGCGTCGAGGGATTCAGCGGGAGGACCTCCACCAGAAGACATCACTAGAGAATTGCATAAGATCAAACTTTCGGAGTTTGCTGGGGGTCGCACTAGTGAACGCGCAAGAGCATGGTTGGAAGGCATGACAAGGTGTTTTTCCTTAAGGGACTATGCATCCACCTCAAAGGCGAAGATAGAAATTTTTCAGTTAAGAGACAACGCCTTGAACTGGTGGGGAAACCTGGAAAGACAATTGCATCTTACCCCAGACACTGTATCTTGGGAACTTTTCGAGGAGAGGTTCCGAAGGAAATATCTGCCATCTTACTATGAGGAACAACAGGTAGGAGCATTTCATGCTCTAGTACAGGGAAACAAGACCGTAGAAGAATATGAGATCAGGTTTATGGAATTGGTCAAATATGTTTCATACATGGATAATGACCAAAGACAGGCAAAGCGTTTCGTCTATGGGATAAACCCTAAGATAAGGGCTATGGTGCGGATGTGGAAACCGTCTTCAGTAGTGCAAGTTGTGGAAAATGTGCATTATGAGGAGGAACACATGAACTTAACTGGAGGTACAAGACCTTCCTTTCTGCATCGTCCTGGATTCTTGGGGAAGGCCCCTAGGACATTTCCCAGGGGAGGGGGCTCAAGGCCACCTCCATATGGTAACAGAGTCGCACCAAGGACAGTAGCCGCAAGGATTTCAATGACAACGAGTGCAGAATCTCATTCATCACCAACAATGCAGGCATGCCCATGATTATCTTAGGGAGTAGCTAGTAGGGGCAGGGGTTCCAGGTGAAGGAACTCATTTCAGAGACAGTCACAGAATAGTGCACAGGTTCAATCTCGTGTTACCTATTAGGGATGTGGAGGACCCCATTACCATCATGTCTGCCCAGAGTTACAAGCAGGATTTGTGCATAGAGAAGGAAAGACCCCGATGGGAAGAGCCAGTGGCAACCACTAGATTTATGTAGTGGTTAATAATCGCCAGGCCAAACATCAATCCACTGTGGTGGAGTCATCAGGTACACTAAATCATATCAATGTTAAGATTTTATTTGATTCTGGTGCGATAGATAGTTTCATTTCACCATCTTCATTAGAAAAGAGTGGGTTGGTAGCCTACGAGCATGATGACTTTAAACAAGTCGAGATGGATTCGAGGGAAAAACAAGAGGTAGGACCGAGCGTCGATAATTGTATAGTAGACCTGGGAGTGTGTACTACCAGGTTGAAGGTATACGTCACTGCTCTCGGGGAATATGACCTAATCATTGGAATGTATTTGTTAGAAGCTCATCGAGCTTTGGTAGATTCTTTCACAAAAAGGGTTTTTTGTGTCAACGATGAAGGAAGGCCGGTAGAGATCCAGGGTGTACAGAGAATGGTGTCATTACTCTTTATCTCAACTATGAAGGTTAAGTGATGCTTGAGGCAAGGGTGTCGACTGTATGTAGTGGAAACAGTGAGTGAAAGGAAGGGTCCCTCATTGGATCAGTACCTGATATTATCAGAATTTAAGGATGTTTTTCCGAACGAGTTACCAGGGTTACCTCCTGAGAGGGAGCTTGATTTTACTATTGAGCTAAAACCTGGTGCAGAACCAATTTCCAAGACTTTGTATCGGATGATAGCGCCAGAACTTTGTGAATTGCAAATGCAGTTGAAAGAGTTAATGGACTTAGGGCTAATAAGGCCTAGTGTCTCACCTTGGGGTGCACCAGTAATTTTTTTAAAGAAGAAGGATGGATACTTATGACTGTGTATAGACTACAGGGACTTGAATCATGCTACAGTGAAAAATAGGTACCCAATGCCGCGAATAAATGACCTCTTCGATCAGATGAAAGGAGCAACGGTATTCTCAAAGATCGATTTGCGATTGTCGTATCATCAGTTAAGGATTAAGGAAGGCTATATCCCAAAAAATATCTTTTGAACTCAGTTTGGACATTACGATTTTGTCATAGTACCTTTCGGATTGACCAATGCGCCAACAGTATTCATGAGCCTCATGAATGATGTATTCCAGAAGTACATAGACTGTTTTGTACAAGTCTTTCTACATGACATCCTCATCTATTCCAAGAACGAAAGAGAACATGAGGAACACTTACGAGTAGTGTTGTCCTTCCTTAGAGAGAGAAAATTGTATAGGAAGTTGTTGAAGTGTTCCTTCTTCCAGAAAGAGATCGACTATTTAGGTCATATCATTTCCGGCGAAGGAATCTTTGTGGACCCAGAAAAGGTAAAGGCCATTATGGAGTGGCCAGTGCCGAAAAATTCCCATGAGGTGGGAAGTT
>SNQJ01S0072434.1:10484-22783 GCA_010110895.2 Picea sitchensis
CACCAAGGTCAAGACCACACTATGCAGTAAGTAAGAAGCTAGTAACTAAGGCTTAGTAGTGAGGTCTTGAAGCAACCAGTAAGGCAAGAACAATACAAAATTTGTTTCAGTAGATATTGAGAATAATTGAATTGAATCATCCAAGGTTTCAACTCTTTTACATTAGGTTGGAGACCTTATACCACTAGAATCTAAAAGCATTTTTTTCAATTAGTGAACAACCTTTCTAGACTTGTTGCATAACTACTTCATAGCATAGCAAGATTAACAAAGGATTGTAAATGTTATTTTCTTACCTAGATCAAAATAAATCGTCCATTGATTGTTTCTCACCTTTTATCTACAAGCAATTAGAGGAACTACCACAGAGAATTTAAGGGATTGTTTTTCAATGTATATGAGCAGACAAGTCAAAGAATCGTTGCAAAGGTTAGTGCAGAACCAACCACATCCAAGTCAAGGAACCCCTACAAAGGTTAGTGAAAGTGCAAGCACATCCTGAATCTCTTAGAAATTATTATCTATTGGTGTTGCTTTACATGTGAGTAAAGACAACATTGCTTTGTCCGTAAACTGCCGAAGAAATGGGGCTCCTCAAGCACCGCTTCAAAGTACTCCTTGTTATGCCCAGAAAACTTCCAAGGCGAAAACCTCCAGGGCTACTTCCAATGGCGAAGCTAAGGGCTACATGTTCACCGTGTGTGTGCTTCAATGTTGTACTAGTGAGTGTTGAGTGAGATTATAATGTATGGATCTTCAAATCCTCGAGCAACTTGAAGGTGAAAGGCGATAATTCCTAGCACACAAACCTTACCAGTGTGGAGTCTCACCTCTTCCTTGGCTTCAGATCTCAACTGCAACTCCAAAATATTTTGCAATAGAAAGAGCGGAAATTAATTTTCGAGCATCATCAAATCTCCCACAACGGAATTGTGAGCAGCGATGCTGCCACTAGGTTCTAGGGTTTGGCTTGTCCCAGTCGCTTATGTCAACATCATATTTTTCATCGACTTGTCATTCAAATCAGGTACTCACATTTTGCTTTCCACTGTCAGTTAGTTCAATTCTTTTATTGTCATGCTCCAATGTTAGCTAATACAATAAGATTTTCAGCTAAGCCGAGAGGTGGAGAGGTGATGTAGTCAACAACATATTGTATGAAGCAAGCCGAGGTGGAGAGGTGATGCAGTACACAACACATGTATGAAGCAAGCCAAAGATTTTGATATCAATAATATTTAGAATAAAGTAACAAGGCTGTGAATTTCTTCTTTGGTTGCAGCTTCTGAGTGAAATGACACTCAAATGTGCAACTGAAGTAGAAACCAGAACCCACTTGCCTATGAAATAGAGAAGGTAAGGTCTCCCTTGTGCATCCTAAATCAAGGTGTGATAGTTATGGGGGACAACTTGCATAGTAGGTGTGATAGTTATGGGGACATCTTGCATAACTATGCATGAAGCTAAACAGGGGTAGGGAGAAGCAAAACAAGTGTAAGGAGCATCTATCAATTTTTATTCAGTTTGTGAAAATGTTGATTACCATATTGCAAAACTGTATAGCATTTAATGTAAGGGAAGTAATGTTAGACTTAATTCTAACATTACTTGACTTGGAAAAATCATTCATCAAATATGTGAGTGAAGGTGCTTTAACGCTAAGGTATTCTTAGAGTGTGCCTCGGGAAGAGGCCAAATAAAACCTCCAAAACAAAAGTTAGGTTAAATGGTATAAATTTTGAAATTTAATTATATGATTTTCCAAAAAATTATCTTAAAACAAAGAAAAGTCCTTAATTTTTGTGTCAAACTAATACTAAAACTCAAAATCGATTACTAATAGTCCCCAACCCAAAGGGCAAGGACTAATAAAATAAAAAATAATTAAACATATACATTTATGCTCCATTATGAAAAATGTTTAGTATAATTCAAACATACCTTTTCATCTAAAAGAACCATCAAATTACCTAAATTTGATTTCAAAACTTTCCTTTTGGACTTTGTAGTGTTTCGTGAGGTGCAATTTCAAAATAAAACATTGATACACTTTATGGTAAAGCCAATGTAATGAGAGAGTAAGATTTGAACCCCAAACCACTTTATTTGCAAAATTATTATGTGAATGAGTGATGTTAAAATCATTAATATGTCTAAAGTATGAACAAAGGAAAGGGGCTTCCATTTTATCATCAATGACTAATGACTACTTGGGAGGGGTGGTGACCTAATTTTTTTTTTTGGGCGGGTGGGGTGCAAAAATGCTAAACTTTTAAGTGGATTCCTCTACTAGAAGGCTCTTCCATTTAATCATGTGTTCATATAATGGCTTGATGTGGAGATTCTTTAGAGGATGCCCTTGAGTTTTAATATCACCTTGCTCTCTTCATAAGAGAGCAAGAGCTATGTTTGAGTAACATCACTCCCACTTTTTTTTTCAAATACGAGATGTGAAGGATATCATGGGGACTTCCCTTGTTAAGAATGTCTAATGCAATAGCCACAATACTCGATTTCGTCCACACACTATAAGAGCCATAGAATTTGGGTTGAAGCTTTTTCTTGCATTGTTGTCAAATGATTACAATATTTTGCATGTAGGATTGCAATTGTGAAAATACCATACTCCAATATCATAGTGTCATTCTAAAGGTATGTTGAGGAGGATGGATTCCCAATACTCAATAGTAAGGATTAAACCCAAGGAAGAGGCCCAATTAAACTCTTCCCTACTTGACATGGAATAATCCACTAACTTAAAGACTCGACAACGACAATTGCTTGATGGGCTTTAACAATTCTTCCTTGTTTTGTCTCCTTTTGATTTATTAATAAAATTTAAACCAATTGAATAAACTTACCTAATCCTCTCATGTTACTCAAGAATAACCTATAGAGTAATCCTTAAACCCGATAGTGTTCTTGAATATACATGTCTGGACTAATCCTTTAGAAAGCATGAATACTCATTACGCGACATATAATTGAAAGAGATGAAAATCAAAAGAAGTACCCGTAATTAGTTCTATGAGTATAACATAAAATAGAAACCAAAAGTGTGTTCATAAAAGGAAATAAGTAATTATAATCAATGTTGCAAGATAACTTGTAGAATGAAAATCTTACTTGATGACCTAGACGTTGACATAATAGAAAAATAGTCCACGATCATAGATAAATGCATAGTCACTTCTTTTTCAAAATAAATGCCTTTGCTTTAAACCAATTAATAAAAAAGATCAGCTTCAAATATAATTCTTAGTTTCACCCTTCCCTTCTCAAAAAATAATTTCAAATTTTTTTACAGTAAAAAAAAAACTTGGGGCTATCTTCCCTTCGCTTTCTTAAATTATAGTGGGTCTAATGATTAAGAACATGTGTTTCCTCCTTAAAGGTCACATGTTGAAATCCAGAGGAGGGTACTGTATGTATACCTTTGTAGACTTTAGCAGTCAAAAGTTGCGCAAAGGGGGTCCCTTGTCCCACAAACAAGGGGGTCTCATACACCAATTTGGTAAAATAGTTTATTATTATTATTATTAAAGCTAAAAGTAGTAACACTAGAAAAAAAATGTAAACAAAATTAGCATGTTCCTAATCTCTGAGTTAAATGCTAGTTCCAGCTAGCGCATGTTCATGCACTTCGACAAATTCATGAATTTGTTGGAGATATTACACACTCACCTAGAATTATTTTCCTAAGTTTGATAGTCTAATGTTGAGAACACTTCCTTAGATGAGAATATTCTCTCTAGAGAATATTCCCCTACAATTTAGGGCACTCCTCTTCAGTTTAGAGTCAGTAACACTCAATTAGACTAGTGGAATTCATTCATGCATGGAAACCTTGGTTTTATCGCCAGCAGTTGCATGTGTTTCTCTCACTTCCACATGTGTGACTCAGTTAACTGATGATTGCATGGATCAGTTAACTAGGACTAGGTGGCAGTTAAGTCCAGTGTCTGTCGTGAGTGTCTAGATCTCTCTAGATCACTATTATGGTGCATTAGTTACTCATGTAGCATATATATATATATATATATATTGTAAATGATTCACTCTTTGTGTGTGGAATACGGTTAATACAATTTCTCATTCTTTCTTTACAATTTTTCTTGCTTCTTCTCACCTTTGCAAGTTATGTATGTTCTTTTGCTAGCTAGATCTTCTGTGTAGGTATGATATTGTAAATTATTCATTCTTTGTGTGTGGAATACGGTTAATACAATTTCTCATTCTTTCTCTCCAATTTTTCTTTCTTCTTCTCACCTTTGTAAGATGTGTATGTTCTTTTTCTAGCTAGATTTTTTGTGCAGGTATGATATTGTAAATTATTCACTCTTTGTGTGTGGAATACGGTTAATACAATTTTTCATTCTTTTTCTATATTTTTTTTCGCTTATTCTCACCTTTGCAAGCTGTGCATGTTATTTTTCGAGCTGGATCTTTTGTGCAGGTTTTCTAGCTGGCAAAAGAATATACACAGCTTGCAAAGGTGAAAAGAAGCGAGAAAAATTGGAGAGAGAATTAGAAATTGCATTAACCGTATTCCACACACAAAGAGTGAATACACAACATACCTGCATAGAAGATCTAGCAAGAAAAATAACATGCATAGCTTGCAAAGGTGAGAATAATTCTAGGTGAGTGTGTAATATCTCCAACACCCCCCCTAACACTACTAGGGTGTACATGATAAATGGGTCACGACAACGGAGGCCATGTTAGGTACCCATTGTAAAATGCATATAAGAATAGACATTGAAAAAATGAGGAAAGAGGGAAAACCTCATGGGAAGTCCCCCCCTCCCCAAAGTACAATGCATAAGAAAAAAACAAAAAAAAATGAGAAGAAACAAAAGGTAGTTGCTAAGCAACTATGTCCTTCACTCCACAAAGACCTCGCAATTGTGCAAATTTGTGCTCGTTAAAGATTTTGTTGAATATGTAGATGTCTGCACGAATTTGATGAAGTAGATGCACTAGTGAGATGCCCACACATATCCACTTTCTCTTTTTGTAATGAAGAAGATCCAAATGAGGTTTGGATGAAAGTTTGAAAATCGTGTTCCCGTTTCTGGAAAAAACATTGAAGTTTTGTTGATTTTAAAATGCTCATAACCTCACTTCCTGGACTCCGTTTCGGGCGATGTATTTTTTTTTAAAGTTGGGTATTTTTTCGAGAGGAATTCAAATATCCAATTTGTTTCCACAAATTCTACTCATAAAATTTCATAATTGAATTTGATGTGCACATCCCCCTTTTTGGCTCCTGAGATGCATGCATGGCGAATGCATGTGGCTCCTGAGATGCATACATGTCACATGCAAAAGTGTCTACATGTGACTCTTGAGATGCATGCATGATAACTTCCGTATGAAATTTAGAAAATAAATCTAAAATGGAGTAGACATCATCTGCAATTAATGGAACAAAAATTTGTGCAGATACTTGTGTAGAAGACTCTTCAGAATAAAAGGCTTGATCTTCTGATGGCTTCTTTGGCTCTATCTTTTCAATTTCTTGCATGCAATATTCACAATCTTATTTATTCCCAAGTAGAACCTCCAATTTGGTACTTAGTTTGTTTGGATTTAAGTCTCATGATTCATCATATAGTTGGTGGAGAATTTAAGGAGAAATAGACCAGAAGATACATCGTATGGCCATATCTTGTCTATTGAGAAATTGTTTTTTCTCATCAGCAAAATCAGTGTTAGCCTCTTTCTCATATACAATCATTAAGTCTTAGTATACCATCTTTGTATATTTCACATGCTAGGATATAGTCGTTATCCTAAGTGTGTTTCTAGATTCCTGTATTCCCTCCTCCTACCTTATCTCCCGATGAGGTGTCGATGTGAGAACAATTGAGGTGGTTACATTATTGTATTATATATTTGTATCATTAAGATGAATACAATGTTGAGAATTATGGCTTGAGGCCTTTTCCACCAATATTCTTGTCATAATATTCTTATGCTCCATTTCTTCAATTGGTATCAGAGCTCTATAGTTCTTAGGGCCTGATTTTTTTTTCATGGTAGTTTTCTAGCTGCTCACAACAACAAGTTGCAGATCTACATTCGTTTCTTTGGCTGAGAAGAATTCGATCTGAGATGCAGCGGGAGCATGGAGCGAAAGAAGGAAAGAGAAATACACGATGGTTTTGAAGAACATGGCTTCACTGCAACAACTACATGCGGATATGCCAAAGGTGAATTTGTTTGAGATATGCAAATGGAGGCTTATCGCTATGATGTTGGAGATCTACGGATTCACACCTCATTGCCTACATAAAAAAATCACAGATCTACGCCTCTTAGATGTGATCTATTCATAGTGATCCATTACCTGCAATGATCTACACCAACATAATACTGTAAAGTTGGCACATTCATGAGAAATTTCGATGTGGAGTTCTTTGACATCTTCCAACAACGAGATCCCGATATTGTTGTTCTATTTGTTAGTTCAAGGTTCTTGGGGTTTTGAGATTTGTGTGGCGATGACCAGAGCCATAAGGTCCGTAGTCTAGGATGTTGCTCCTGCAAGCAAAAAATTATTTGCTTGACGTTATTTGAAGCTTGTTAGTGAGCAGATGTTGCTACTTCTCCTTCCAAAATTGTTAATTCACCTCTTTATTACTAAAATGGATCAAAGTCTATGTAGTGGAAAAGTGACCTTTGGATCTTCCTTTTGCAATTGTTGCATGCCATTATCTTAAGTCAACGATCAACTTATGTCTGAGATCAACAATTGAATGCGCCCTCCTCACAGATCTGTAGACACCTTTATCTCTCAACGAATCCGTGGCTATGGTTGTGAATTATGCAGATCTGAAATTTGTTGTTGCCTCACCAATCTCAGTTTACTGTGTGAACCTCTTTTGCGATCTATGTGTGCGTGAGGAAACTCTGCATGCACATAATTTGATAAATTCAATGATTGTTTATCACCAAAGAAGAGAAGGTGTGGAGTGGATGTGCAGACATGTCGTATGCTAAGAGGAGTTGATCCAAACAAACAAGTATTTGCTTAAAAAATAAATCCGAGAAAGTCCAAGTTAAAATTCAACGTTTTGCTCAAAAATCTACAAACAGTTCCAAAAGATCTATGACTACATGTTCAATGGTGTTTTCAGTTTTGGCTAGCTTTTAAAAGCATTTGGAAGGCCGTGATTAGTTCTTGAAAATGATCTCATCCATCTCCACGTACCAACGATATTCTCATCCACGATTTTCCTAACAATATGTCCTCCATAATGAGATGGTATTCATATATTCAAGGTACATTGAAGTCTCTTTTAAACTTCCCCTATTAGTTATAAACGTTATAAATCTTAATATGCATATAAAACAAATATGTGCACAATTTTTTATGCATTCACTTTTGAAAAACATTTTTAAAGTGACATAGAGCTACTTAAGGTTTGGAAGTGTTTAGTTTTAACATAAAGTAATACTTTATGTTAATGTAAAAGGTTTTATGTTTGGTGACAAAAGTAAAGTGATAAAGAGGATTTATGTGAGGTATTCATGTAACTGAAGATTCATAATTTAAGAGGGAAGCTTCATACTCATAGCTATTGAAGTTTTATATGGTTGATGAAGACCAAGATAAAGCTTCAAAATTGTATTTGGGCTTTGTCATGAGAAAGATACTATAATAAAATTGAAGGTTTTTTTTTTGTGTCTTAGATTTACCCGAAATTGAATAAGGGGATCTTAGGTACACCTTGTGTAGAGTGTGTTGGTGATTTTTCCATGGTTATCTTATGAGCTGATTTATGTCTAGTTTTGACATTGTTACACACACATGGAGTACACAATAAGTTAAGGAAATGCAAGCTCGCATAATTAATGAAATTCAAGCAGATGCAATCAAAGCACTCAATTAAGCTGCATTCATTCAACAAATGGACACATCAAGCACCTAATATTCAAGGACTCAAAACGTCATCAAATAAGTCAACTTTGAAGATCACTTCAACTTCAACATCAACTACAAGTAATGTACTTGCAATAGTTCTTTTTGTAAGTGTCGAAATAACATTGAATTTAATTGTAATTTTCGGTGCATTCTCGGTTGAGCCCGACACCCAAGACTTGCTTAGTCTATGTTTAAAAGGTTGAGTGGTTGAAACTCAAACAATTGTAATATTTTAGAATGCATTTTCGGTAGTAACTGACATCCTCAACTTGTTGAAAATTTCAAGCGAGCGAGAAAGTATAAGAAAGTGAGTTCTTGGAAGAAAATTCAAGCGAGCGAGTTCAAGCGAGCCTAAAGTACAAGCGAGCCAGTTCGAGTGAAGCAAATTCAAGCGAGTCTGAAGAGAAAGTGAACAAGCAAGCGAGTTGAAATGGAGCGAAATATATAAATATTAGAGTTATTGAACACTCTAATAAACATTGTTGAAGATAATACAGTCATACTTCACAAAGAAACACTTCAATCCATGCTAACTTGTTTGCAAGTGACGCAAACTAAAGTTAGAATTCTACTAGCACAATTGCATCTATTGAATGATGAGTTGATAGATCTCAAAAGTCAACATGCAGTGAAGTTTTCTGAACTAGTTTTTGTTCAACACAACCCTCTCTATGAAGATGACGATGATTTTGATCAAAAATCGGTGAAGGAACAAATCAACAAGCCAACTTCAGAAGCAAATTCCAATGACGATGAATCGTAATCAGAAAATGCCAAAGCACAAAGTGATACAACAAGTATAAGTGAAAGTAAATGTGAAGCACGTCATCAAGTACAACATGATCTTTCCAAGCCCATCATCAGACCTTAGGAAGAATTACACTTCAATAGAAATCGACATGGCTTAGGATATGAAAATCAAAATAGTTTTCATATTCAAATTACTCCAAACCAATTTTGTTTGTGAGCATTGGATTCCTTCAAGAAAATTCAACTTCAAATGTTGACGATCAGGATGTTAAGTGCCAACATTGTAATCGATTTGGTCACATGGAGAATAAGTGTTTTGATCTCCATCCTTGCCAACATTGTGGCAAGCATAACCATTCTTCAAACAGATGTTCAACACTGAATAAACCTGCAAGATTGAAGATTCACTATGAGTGGATTGATCCTCAGAAATGGTCATCAACAACCAAGCGATTATATAAGTCTTACAGTAGAATTCAATCTTGAATAAAGACCAATCTTGTAGCACATAACATTTTCATACCTCACATAAGTGGTCCCCTTATGGCGTAGCTTTCGAGCATGGCCCTCACGGGATGAGATAACATGTGGTTTTTTCTGCATGCTCACTTTGTGTTGTACTCAAATGGAACAAGTATGGTACTCTCTTGAGACTAGAAGGAGGGAGTACAATGATGAAACTCTCATACACCTTAAGGGGGGGAATTCAAAATTCCAGTGACGATAGTTCATGAAACCACTTGTGGTCTCTCTTTTTAGCTGACAAAGGAGGGAATTGGTGATTCTTTGAGATTAGGTTTTACTTCCATTGCCAGTTATTTGGTATAAGCCTCTAATTCTAAGAAGAAGTAGAATCTTTGGCTTCCACTCCAAATAGTTATACGGCATTAGAATTGCAAGCGATGAAAATTCCATTCTTCCCGTGTTCTTCAATCTTCAGTACCTGCAAATAAAGTGTTGGTGTGCCTTCTTCCTAGCAGCCCGTGGGCTCTTATACCATGTAGAGTTTCTGAGATACATGCACAGAGGATCTAGCTAACGATGAAACATACACAACTTGCAATGGTGGAATACAGATAATATAAATTCTTTCATTCTTTTCTCCATTTTTTGTCTCCTCTCTTAATCCACCATTTCAAGTTGTGTGTGTTTCATTGTTAGATAGATATTTTGTGCAAGTATCTCAAAAACTCTACAGAGTTGCTACCTCAGCCACACTCTGTTTAGGCATCTCTATGTTTGAACTAGGATTCTGAGCCATTGCATGTGTGGCGTCATACTCAACCCACTATTGAAATGTTTCCTTACAGAACCTATGCTATGGGCACACAAGGTTTTCCATGGGTACACATAAGTTTTATCTCTCTCATTTAAAATATTGAGTGTATTTGTTGATTTCTAGAATCATGAAATCCATCTTGTGGAATTCTCGATTTATTTCAATGGAAACTTATGAATGTGATCACGCTTAATCGACGCTATCCCTTTGACTTCCTCATCACGCTTTTCAGTCATCCGGATTATTTTCGGCACGAAATGGGAGCAGAGATATAATAAAGAAATGCATAGAGATATCGCAGATATTCAATGATATAACATATATGTATCAGAGATGCAACTATAAACACAGATATACAGTAATACACGATTTCTATTAATCAAAGAAATGTACAGAGACTGTAAAATTATAGAGTGAAAGACTCGCTAGAATGGTGGCAGCTTATCTCTGAGAAGAGATGTGACGGCTACTCGCATTCGCAAGAAGATGATTACAATGAGGCTTTGAAGGCCTTTTTACAATAAACAGAAATGCCAAAAACCTAACCCTAGGAGATGAAGCACCAAAAGTCATGTGGGCCCCGTTTGGGTAAGTTAGTACATCAACTTCTCGAGGTCGTAACTTTTGCATACGATCTCCGTTTTAGGCGTATGATAGCTCGTTGGAAAGGTATCATCGAGGAGATTCATTTTGGGGGCTCAATCATGCCTTTGGATATCATTGAGAACCTTGATCTCGAAAAACCTTCATTTAGGCCCTAAAAAAGGCTCCGGAAGTTAAAACCTGCTAAAAATAGTAAATTGTCAAAATTGTCAGAAAACTGTTTTGAGCCAGTCAGAAAAGGTGGGTAGCCACCGATATCCACCTGGATTAATCCTCCCTCCTTAGGAAGCAATGGTCTCCATTGCGTTGAGTTCCCGAGGGAGAGGGAAAAGCGTTTGCTAGATCTGCATCTAGGTGAGCTGCTTGTATTGTTGGAGACATCGCGCTTATCAGTTTGTGGAAGTTTGTCACGACTTTGTTGAGGCTGAGGCTATTCAACAAGTCGGGCTACATGAGAGGACGGTGTGCATAAGGAATCTTTGCGCGTTGCTGCAACCTTGTCAACCTACTTCTGTTGGATAAAAGGTGCTTGGGGCGAGCTTGTAGTGGTTCCAATGTCCTTTTGTTCCCCTTTTGAACAGATTGTGAAGAAGCTGAATTTTGCAGTATGAGATATTACCTTGCGACACTTTTTTGGTGGAACAGTAGTTGGAACTAACCCTGGTATTCTATAGAGATGACCCCCCAAAGTAACAATGACACTACGGGGTCGAGGCTCATAAACAACATGGCGCTTCCACATATATGGTTGGCCCAAGAGAACATTACAGACATCCAGTGGGGAAACATCACATAATACCTCATCCTTGAAGGGCTGGATGCCGTATGACAATCAACATTACTGGCTGACACAAAGATATTGTCCTTGGCGAAGCCACCCGATGTTGTATCGTTGCGGGTGTCGTGTTGTCGACAATCCCAATTGTTTGACGACCTCTGCTGAGATGAGGTTCTTCTGGCTTCCACTATCAACAATAAAATGTAGTGGGGTCCCCTTCACCCACATTTGTGAATGAAAAAGGTGCTCCCCCTCTTCAGGATCTATTGGTTCTTCTGGTTGAATTGTGGCGGTCATGACAATAGCAGTGGGGTCTGCGTCAATGATCTGTTCTTTACCAGTATTTTCAGAATCAGGGTTCGGCTCCTTGTCTTTGATCTCGGCCACCAATGACTGTTTCGAGCGATATTCATCAGTGTTGTGCCAGGGGCTTTTGTGGAAATCACACCATTTTCTGGTGTCCTTCTTTGTCTTCTCGTGACCCTTCTTTTCCTGTGGCTTGGATTGGTTTTTGGGAGACTGTTTGTTAGGGTTATCTTTCTCATAATTTGGTTGTTGCAGATTTGTAGACCCGAACTCTCATTTGTTCTGGTGCATAAATTTCTGCTCGATTTTACCAGCATATCGATAGGCAACACCGAGTGATGAGATGTCCAGAAAATCCATTTCAGCTTAGATGTATCTGTGTAGAGCCCCACGGTATTTCATAACCAAATATCGCTTGGAGTCTTTGATAACTAGCTTGGTGCGCAAGGTATGGAAGGTATTCGTGAACTCTGGAACTGCTTGGCCCCTCTCTTGCTGCAGTGTGGTCCATCTCATGTACTGGTCCTCATAGTTTTCAACAGGGTAATACTGTTCCTTTACCGCATCCACAAAAAAAATACCAAGTGGGATCGACCCCATATATTCCAGACTCCTCTGTGGAACTTTGCTCCCAGTAAGTTTCCCACCAA
>SNQJ01S0072434.1:22793-46411 GCA_010110895.2 Picea sitchensis
AATGGGGAGGTGTGATCCAGGGGATCAAATTTTGCTCAAAATTCAAAGTGCTCGGAATCACTTCAAATCAAACGGGTGCATAGGCCTCGTCGTCATGAACCCAACGCAACTCGAACGGGTTCAAACGAACGTCGGATGAGTGAGATATCGCGTTCTGTTCAAATTGTCAAACAGGCAAAAACAATTTTGCTCACTGTACAGTCCGTACGGTTGCTGACGTGGTAGGGTCGTACGATGACATGGTAGGGCCGTACACTGACGTGGGAGGGCTGAGTTGGCAAATAGTTGGCAGTTGGACGGTCGAATCATTTCTTGACACGTGGCATATTTGTGGCGAATGGATTGGTGACACGTGGCCCAAGTAAGGGCTGCCACGTGTCACCTGGGCATTGGTTAAAATTTGTGTAGTCGGTAGGACTCGACCCCGCGGCCTCCAGGCAGGGGTATAGCTTTGGGAAGGGCCGCCCAACCGGCACGCCCACCATTGTTTTTTAACATATATATGGTTTTAAAAATATTTAAGTTTGAAATGTGTTATGGTTGGGTGCGGTCCGGGCCGGGGCTAAGCCCCGGCCCCTAGTCACATGGAGTTCCATACAACCTCGACCGCACGCGTGCGTGTTTCAAACAAATTAAAATCCTGAACGCCTGGACACATGGGCTTAACCATATGACTTGAAGTTTAAAACTTAGCCCTTTTCTATGCACGGTCACATGGCCATACGCCCAACAGTTTGGCGGTTAGGGGCTAGGTTCCCTAACCGTCCTACAGTTTGCACGATTTTTCAATTATGCGCCCGGTGCTAGGTTTTAGCACGGAAATGAGCGCATGAGCTAGGTTGGACACACAGAGGTGCTTTTTGGCGATCCAGAGACAACAAGTTTGAAGGGGAACTTCCAAGAAGCCTATCTTCTTCAATTTTTGGCCAAATCAGGTGCCGAAAAAGCCCAGCTAGGGGTTTTTGGACGTTCTGAAGCCATTGGAACCATCTATTTGGCATTTTGAGCATTGTAAAGCACATATTTTATCACTTTGAGCAAATACTATAAAAGATCCATTGGAAACTGGACCAGGAGATGTAGCCCAAGAGAGGGGTGAACTCCTTTATCATTTGTTGTGTTATGTGTTTACTGTTCACTGTTATTTGTTGCTTATTATCTGCATCTTGAATGTGTAATTTCTATAAAAAATTGTGTTTGCAAATTGATCCTTTTGCATAAGAACACTTGAATTAAAACTTGCAAATATTTTCAAGAATACAAGCCTTTATCATTTTCAGATCATCTCTAGAGAGAATATTCTCATCTAAGGAAGTGTTCTCAACATTGGACTATCAAACTTAGGAAAATGATTCTAGGTGAGTGTGTAATATCTCCAACAAATTCATGATTTTGTCGAAGTGCATGAAAGTGCTAATTTTGTTTACATTTTTTTTCTACTGTTACTACTTTTAGCTTTAATAATAATAATAATAAACTATTTTACCAAATTGGTGTATGAGACCCCCTTGTTTGTGGGACAAGGGACCCCCTTCGCGCAACTTTTGACTGCTAAAGTCTACAGAGGTATACATACAGTACCCTCCTCTAGATTTGAACATGTGACCTCTAAGGAGGTAACACATGTTCTTAATCATTAGGCCCACTATAAATTAAGAAAGCGAAGGGAAGATAGCCCCAAGTTTTTTTTTTACTGTAAAAAAATTTGAAATTATTTTTTGAGAAGGGAAGGGTGAAACTAAGAATTATATTTGAGGCTGATCTTTTTGATTAATTGGTTTAAAGCAAAGGCATTTATTTTGAAAAAGAAGTGACTATGCATCTATCTATGATCATGGACTGTTTTTCTATTATGTGAACGTCTAGGTCATCAAGTAAGATTTTCATTCTACAAGTTATCTTGCAACATTGATTATAATTGCTTATTTCCTTTTATGAACACACTTTTGGTTTCTATTTTATGTTATACTCATAGAACTAATTACGGACACTTCTTTTAATTTTCATCTCTTTCAATTATATGTCGCGTAATGAGTATTCATGCTTTCGAAAGGATTAGTCCAGACATGTATATTCAAGAACACTATTGGGTTTAAGGATTACTCTATAGGTTATTCTCGAGTAACATGAGAGGATTAGGTAAGTTTGTTCAATTGGTTTAAATTTTATTAATAAATCAAAAGGAGACAAAACAAGGAAGAATTGTTAAAGCCCATCAAGCAATTGTCGAGTCTTTAAGTTAGAGGATTATTCCATTCCAAGTAGGGAAGAGTCTAATTGGGCCTCTTCCTTGGGTTTAATCCCTACTATTGAGTATTGGGAATCCATCCCCCTCAACATACCTTTAGAATGACACTATGATATTGGAGTATGGTATTTTCACAATTGCAACCCTACACGCAAAATATTGTAATCGTTTGACAACAATGTAAGAAAAAGCTTCAACCCAAATTCTATGGCCCTTATAGTGTGTGGACGAAATCGAGTATTGTGGCTATTGCATTAGACATTCTTAACAAGGGAAGTCCCCATGATATCCTTCACATCTCGTATTTGAAAAAAAAAGTGGGAGTGATGTTACTCAAACATAGCTCTTGCTCTCTTATGAAGAGAGCAAGGTGATATTAAAACTCAAGGGCATCCTCTAAAGAATCTCCACATCAAGCCATTATATGAACACATGATTAAATGGAAGAGCCTTCTAGTAGAGGAATCCACTTAAAAGTTTAGCATTTTTGCACCCCACCCGCCCAAAAAAAAAAATTAGGTCACCACCCCTCCCAAGTAGTCATTAGTCATTGATGATAAAATGGAAGCCCCTTTCCTTTGTTCATACTTTAGACATATTAATGATTTTAACATCACTCATTCACATAATAATTTTGCAAATAAAGTGGTTTGGGGTTCAAATCTTACTCTCTCATTACATTGGCTTTACCATAAAGTGTATCAATGTTTTATTTTGAAATTGCACCTCACGAAACACTACAAAGTCCAAAAGGAAAGTTTTGAAATCAAATTTAGGTAATTTGATGGTTCTTTTAGATGAAAAGGTATGTTTGAATTATACTAAACATTTTTCATAATGGAGCATAAATGTATATGTTTAATTATTTTTTATTTTATTAGTCCTTGCCCTTTGGGTTGGGGACTATTAGTAATCGATTTTGAGTTTTAGTATTAGTTTGACACAAAAATTAAGGACTTTTCTTTGTTTTAAGATAATTTTTTGGAAAATCATATAATTAAATTTCAAAATTTATACCATTTAACCTAACTTTTGTTTTGGAGGTTTTATTTGGCCTCTTCCCGAGGCACACTCTAAGAATACCTTAGCGTTAAAGCACCTTCACTCACATATTTGATGAATGATTTTTCCAAGTCAAGTAATGTTAGAATTAAGTCTAACATTACTTCCCTTACATTAAATGCTATACAGTTTTGCAATATGGTAATCAACATTTTCACAAACTGAATAAAAATTGATAGATGCTCCTTACACTTGTTTTGCTTCTCCCTACCCCTGTTTAGCTTCATGCATAGTTATGCAAGATGTCCCCATAACTATCACACCTACTATGCAAGTTGTCCCCCATAACTATCACACCTTGATTTAGGATGCACAAGGGAGACCTTACCTTCTCTATTTCATAGGCAAGTGGGTTCTGGTTTCTACTTCAGTTGCACATTTGAGTGTCATTTCACTCAGAAGCTGCAACCAAAGAAGAAATTCACAGCCTTGTTACTTTATTCTAAATATTATTGATATCAAAATCTTTGGCTTGCTTCATACATGTGTTGTGTACTGCATCACCTCTCCACCTCGGCTTGCTTCATACAATATGTTGTTGACTACATCACCTCTCCACCTCTCGGCTTAGCTGAAAATCTTATTGTATTAGCTAACATTGGAGCATGACAATAAAAGAATTGAACTAACTGACAGTGGAAAGCAAAATGTGAGTACCTGATTTGAATGACAAGTCGATGAAAAATATGATGTTGACATAAGCGACTGGGACAAGCCAAACCCTAGAACCTAGTGGCAGCATCGCTGCTCACAATTCCGTTGTGGGAGATTTGATGATGCTCGAAAATTAATTTCCGCTCTTTCTATTGCAAAATATTTTGGAGTTGCAGTTGAGATCTGAAGCCAAGGAAGAGGTGAGACTCCACACTGGTAAGGTTTGTGTGCTAGGAATTATCGCCTTTCACCTTCAAGTTGCTCGAGGATTTGAAGATCCATACATTATAATCTCACTCAACACTCACTAGTACAACATTGAAGCACACACACGGTGAACATGTAGCCCTTAGCTTCGCCATTGGAAGTAGCCCTGGAGGTTTTCGCCTTGGAAGTTTTCTGGGCATAACAAGGAGTACTTTGAAGCGGTGCTTGAGGAGCCCCATTTCTTCGGCAGTTTACGGACAAAGCAATGTTGTCTTTACTCACATGTAAAGCAACACCAATAGATAATAATTTCTAAGAGATTCAGGATGTGCTTGCACTTTCACTAACCTTTGTAGGGGTTCCTTGACTTGGATGTGGTTGGTTCTGCACTAACCTTTGCAACGATTCTTTGACTTGTCTGCTCATATACATTGAAAAACAATCCCTTAAATTCTCTGTGGTAGTTCCTCTAATTGCTTGTAGATAAAAGGTGAGAAACAATCAATGGACGATTTATTTTGATCTAGGTAAGAAAATAACATTTACAATCCTTTGTTAATCTTGCTATGCTATGAAGTAGTTATGCAACAAGTCTAGAAAGGTTGTTCACTAATTGAAAAAAATGCTTTTAGATTCTAGTGGTATAAGGTCTCCAACCTAATGTAAAAGAGTTGAAACCTTGGATGATTCAATTCAATTATTCTCAATATCTACTGAAACAAATTTTGTATTGTTCTTGCCTTACTGGTTGCTTCAAGACCTCACTACTAAGCCTTAGTTACTAGCTTCTTACTTACTGCATAGTGTGGTCTTGACCTTGGTGNAATAACATTTACAATCCTTTGTTAATCTTGCTATGCTATGAAGTAGTTATGCAACAAGTCTAGAAAGGTTGTTCACTAGTTGAAAAAAATGCTTTTAGATTCTAGTGGTATAAGGTCTCCAACCTAATGTAAAAGAGTTGAAACCTTGGATGATTCGGTTCAATTATTCTCAATATCTACTGAAACAAATTTTGTATTGTTCTTGCCTTACTGGTTGCTTCAAGACCTCACTACTAAGCCTTAGTTACTAGCTTCTTACTTACTGCATAGTGTGGTCTTGACCTTGGTGATTGTCCATATCATTCTTGTATTGGTCTTCCCCCAACATAGCAGGGATCCTCCTTCGTAAGGCTATGGAGAGGCGGGTAGGCGAGCTCTCCAACGATCAATCTCTATGGTGCAAGCAGTAATTACAATTAACAACTAGAAGACATTGAGTAGACACCAAGCTCTCCTTAGCTCACCAGGAGAATAAATTTCTAGGCCCAGGCTGCAAAGTAGATATCAGGGACATAAGCACAGTTAACATTGGCATACTCTCGACCTACAAAAGTCCTCCATCCCGATGCAGCTAGTTGCATCCTCCCAAAGAGTTGAACTCTAGACACCAATCTATCCTTTGTTAAAGCCGTATGCATGGATGTCAATCGATCTTGGTTCAAGTCGTCCATCTGTCCTACAAGTGGACAAGTGTCCAAGCAAATGTATACTCTAAACAACTAAAACGTATACTCTAAACATAGACCGCTTTATGGAATATGCATCGACAAATGTTTACTAGTTAAGATGGATTTCATTTATGGGGCACTCCCTCCATCCAGTCGGAAAAACAACAAATTGAGATGACTCACTCCGTCAAGTTAGAAAACACAAAAATTGAGAGCTCGTGCATTTGATTTCAGCCATTAAAGCATGCAAAATCATATGTGGAGAAAGAGGAAAAATAATGCAATGTCAACACTTTAAGAAACATGCATGATTTCTAGGAGACCCTACAAATTGATTTTGTTGTGACACATCTTTTAATTTCCACAATCATCAATATAGTGATCCTAAAAAAACATGAAATATCCACCTAATGCATTTGAAGGAAGAGGAAAAGGAAATCTGGAGATTTTGTTGTGACACATCTTTTCACTTCCATAATCATCAATAGTGATCCTAAAAAAACATGAAATATCCACCTAATGCCTTTGAAGGGAGAGGAAAAGAAAATATGGCTGGATGGTTTATTTATTTATTAATTTATTCAAATGCAGAAAACTCAACTCTACTTCGTTTGACATTAGTTTTAAGGGATTATAAAGCATTGGAGTTGTTTGTTTTCCATTTACTATATATGAACAAACCATATCAAGCGAAACAAATCTCTTTGTTTATACAGCAAGTGTCGCTATTTGAGAGCTTAATGTAATGGACACCATGGTGCATCTCCATATCGGGCATCTTGTCCTAAGGTCACGTTCTATGATACGTAGTTTATAGCTGCTTGGCGATGACGTGCTGGCTGCAAACAGATTTTCCCTACTTTCACTCTAACGAATCCTTATCTACAGTGAATCTTCTGGATGCAAATTCAGAGTAAGTGACGGAAAAAATGGTTAGACATGTTGTGTTGATGTTGGTAATCAAATGAATTTAAAACTGCAATCATTCCTGACCCATATTTTAAAGCATCCACCATCCACACCGGCCACTTGCACTATTTCAATCACCAAAAGCTTTGTGAATTTTAGAGTGGGCGTTGAGGTATAAATTCTTGATGGGGTGGCATTTTCTTTTCCTTTCGACATTTCCATCACAGCACAATCATAATATGATAGAATTTGGGTTGTTACGTTTCGACCTTAACTTAATGACATGGCATATAATTAAGAGTTCATTTCACATTATTTGTTTTTTTAAAACATTATTATAAAGAGAATGGGAAGTATTGAAATAGAATAATGGGTCATTGAGTTGGTTTTTAAATTCATTTTAAAATAGTGGAAGGTGAAATAACTCGTTCATCAAAAAAATAGATCTCATAGAAATAAATTTCTTAAAAATGTATTTAATAAATTTATACATGATGTAATTTAAGTTTTTAATGTTTTTAATTTCTTTTTTATCATCAAAATTTATAATTTTAATTAATTAATTATATATTTTTAATATCAAATTATCAACTTTTAAATTGAAAAATAGGTTTTATGTAAAAATTTAAATGACAAAATCAACAAGACTATATTATGTCATACACTTAACAATCTAGAGATAATTGTCTTTTATGAACTTTGAAATGTCTAAATCCAGATTCAGAAATTACCATAAGCAGAAATACATATTGCTGAGCAATTTTGCAGCGAAATAAACACAATGAACAACAACCATTCAACTCAGAAATACTCAGAAATTTAGACAATGCCAGGGAAAACCCCAATGTGAGGAAACCCAATGAGAGAGAGAGATTTATATAGCTTTAGGAAAGTACATATAAGCAACAACAATACAATTTCCAGCAAGAGAAAAATACCTTACAACACCCCAAAACTGTCCCAAATTTTCTGCCTTGGAAAATGTGTCCATAAATGGTTGTACAGGTTGTACAGCCCAGCTGAACAACACCCAAAAACAGTGCCAAATCCATATTGTACGAACAACACCAGAATTGTCCTCTTCACCAATAGAAAACACTGAAACCATTGCCTCGATTTCCATGAAGCAATGTTGCCTCAATTTTTGTGCCCTCCTAGCCTATTGTACGGACTGTACAGTACGACCCTCTTTTCAGCGAGCAACTACAACAGTCTTCACTTAAGAAAATACTTGGGAAATGCACCCTCCTTGCTGCCCTCACTTTCCTCTCTCAAGCTATCTCAGAAATCTCTCAAACTCCTTCCCATTGTGTCTTGCGCACTACCCAATGCATTATCTTATAATCTGAAAGTGACCCTTCACCTTCTCCAATCCTAGATCTAATGGCCAAGATCTAATCTTGTCTTTACAAGATCAAGGGTCATGATCCATTCCCTCCAAAATAAATCACTTTAAAATATTAAAATACATTTTCACTTTATAACATAAGTGCACTTTATGAAATAAAGTCACTTTAATATTAGAAGGTACACTTTAATAAAAGAACCACTTTATCACAACTTTATAAAAACCCATTACAAAGTCAAGTGTCTAGTAGTGTAGGTATAATGTTACTTCTACATACAAGACACATGCAGAGTACCTCCCGAGCTAAAAAACTAACACTATATTCATAAAAGGGCAAGTATTAAGATTTTTTGGAACGTACATCATCTCAAGATTACAACTGTGAGATGAAGCTAAGTCGTTAAGACAATGCTAGCCATCCTAAAGGTATTTGAATTTTTTAATTTTAAAAAATTGTAAGATTTCTTTTTGGTTGAAGACTCGATGTTTTCGAAAGTTTTAACCTTCAAGAAATCCTCAAGTCTCCAATAAATTAGTTGTCCCTACACATGCATGAATAGACAATAGGTTATACTCAAATGTCATGGATAGAATATGATAAAGAATTGGCTAATTAAAAGTGATAAACTAGGAAGAGAAGCAACGATGTAACTTTTTTTTTCTTCAAAAAATTTCACTTTATATTAGAGACGTAATATAAATTGTTCATCAACCAGAAAGTCATTACAAAATAGAATTTTTCAGGACCAATCAGCGAGATCATTCATCTCCCATTCTCAATGTTCCCATCTCCGAGAAGGAGAGGAGCCACAGAAAAATATGAAGCAAAAGATTCTTCCAAGGGAAATGTCAATAGATGAGCTCACCCTTCTAAGATAAGTAAAACTAAGAGCCCAAAAACAAAACTTTCAACACGTCCTAGCAAAGAAAGATAGTTGCGCACAACATTCGAACAACAAAACAACTAGTAAAGGTCTAAGAAAAGGTGAGGCCCTTCATGCTTCTCAATGCATTGGTAGAATGTGAGCTTCCCTGGGGTTTTGTTGAGCGCCAGCTTTGAAAGGTTGTCCGCTTCTCGATTTCCTTCTCTGTATACATGATCGAAGGTGATTTTTTGAAAGGAAGAGATTAATGCACTTACTCACTCCTTCCAGCAATCCAATGAAAGAACTTGTAGTCGGCCTTTACCTCGCATCCAGTCTATAATAATCTTGGAATAACCTAAGAGATGTATTGACTGTATGAACAACCTCTTTTCCAAGGTAAGCAACGCCCATGCTCCTAGGAGTTCTGCCCTTGTATTAGAGCCTGGACCACAATTTAAGAACCATTTGTAGCTGCAATTCTCGCTGATTTTTATAACCCCACCTGCTCCACTATTTAATCCAGACGAAGTGGCCGCTCCATCGAACCATCCAACTACATTGCCCAAATTTGTCTGATTCGATCCAGTTCTACGCATCGAGGCTATCTTCTCTTGAGTGTGTTCTTTTAACGCCAATAGCGATAGATGAACTACCTTCAAAGCGAAAGGGCTTTTGTCTTCAAATATGGTCTTATTCTGTTCCCTCCACATATACCAACAAGTCAAGGTTGGTAATGAGTGCAACTTTGGGTTTGTAACACTCCACCATTTAAAACATTCATTAATATTGTTTCCTAACCAGTTGCCATCAAAGTTTGTGGCCGATTTGAGCTTCAACCAAACATCCTTCGTGAAAGCACAATCCAGAAATAAGTGTTGAGTGGTTTCTTCGCTCCTTTTACATAAAAGACATATGCCCAGACCCCTATGACCTCCGCACTGTAGATTCCCCCAGGACAACAATTTTTTCTCTGCTAATAACCAAATAAAAAGTTTTACCTTCAGAGGCACAATCCAACCCCAAGACGCCATTCGCCAGCCACCAGATTTGTATGTCCATTTCAAAAATTTTGTTGCCATATATATATTCTTAACTGTTATCATACCCGATCTATTACCACCGGCCCATTTTAGGGAGTCCAATTTTGACTGTATGAGAACACTATTATTGATGAGTTCACTTCTGTAGAGATTCCATTCCACCTGAAGATGCCTTGTCAAATCAATATCATCACTTGTGTACCAATTCGTACTGATCCTCCCCACTTGTGGAGTTTTTTGTGCCTGAAAGAGATAGTATATCCCTTTTCCGTTTAAAGTAGCAATCAATTCTTCCGACGGTAAGGTCACATTCCCCATATCCAGGATGCGATCTTTACCTATGACAATGGCGATTCCATCCCCGAGGCTCCACACCATCCAATGTAAAAGCAGATGAATATATTTCAGAAGGTATAGCCATGTTTGTGATCCTCTTACCTTGTGGATATCCACTTTGCGAAACCAACGATGCACAGATACATATGGATAATATTTTGCCTTGAACACTTGTTGCCATAAACCATCTTTCAATACAGCCCTTCAAAGACTGTGAGTCACCAACGCTCTGCTAAACCCTGTCAAATTCTCAATCCCCAACCCCCAAGATGCTTAGGCCTTGCTATCAACTGCCAGTTGCAGAGATGGTAGTTCTTCTTTATTCGACAACCTGACCACAGAAAATTAAAGATGATTTAGTGGATTTTTTTTTGGATCGCAGAAGGCAAGCTAGCCAAGGTTAGCCAATAGACCAGTTGACATTCAAGAACCACTTTGATCAAGACTAAGTGGCCCCTTAATGACAACCACCTTGAGCACCAATGCCTAATTCTCTTTTCATACTTTTCAACCAGCCAAAGCCAATCATTCAAACTATATCTTTCAATCTTAAGAAAAAAACCGAGGTAATGAAACCCCTCGGAGAGATCTCTGGTATTGAACATAAAAACCAAATTCAAAGAATCCAGCATTGAAGGGTTAACGCCATAGTATTGAAAGGTAGATTTTTTAGAGTTAATCCGGAGACTAGAGGCATTGCAGAAAAGTTTAAGAATCCTACTAATCTCTTTCCATTCTTCTATAGTACCGGATGTCATAAGAAGAATGTCATCTACAAACAATAGGTGAAGGATTTTTATAAAATGAGAAACTTTGATACTAGATAGAAGTCCAACCGCTTGGTTGCATTTTAACGCCAAGCTCAAACCCTCCATAATGAGAATAAAGAGAAGCGGCGATAGTGAACATCCCTGTCTGAGCCCCCTACCGCTGCTGAAGAATTCTGAGGGCTCTCCGTTGACGAGGATCGTGAATGTAGCCGACGAAATACAACCTAAAATCCAGTTTGTCGTTGGCAGCCCAAAGCCACATTGAAGTAAGACCAGTTTGAGGAAATCCCAACTTATGCATTCATATGCTTTCCTTAGATCAATTTTTAGAATTAATGCCTGAAGTTTTTTTTCTTTGATGCTGTGAAGGCACTCTTGAGCAATCCAAGTTGCGTCATTTATTTGCTTGCCTTTCAAAAACCCGAACTGTTCCTCAGATAACGACCGAGAGAGGATCGGTCTCAATCTCTGAGCTATAATCTTAGAGATCACTTTATAACACAGGTTGCATAATGCTATCGGGTGGAAATCCCCAAAGTTTGACGGGCCATTTACCTTAGGAATTAGAGCAATGAATGTAGAATTCAAAGACTTGATTACCTCTCCTTTAATGCGTGATTCTTCTACAACTTCCATCAAATCTTTGGCAACTAAGTCAAAGAAAAAAATGAAAAATTCTACACTCCATCCATCGGGCCCCAGGATTTTTTCTTTGGGAAAACCTTTTAAAACCTCTAGAATTTCTTCCTCGGAAACAGGATTCTCAAGGGCCACTAACTCTTCATCTGTGACCATCCTAGGAAACAATCGTATAGCTTCCACTTGATCTACAATCATATTCTCAACAGGTCCCTGATAGAAGGAACTAAAATACCTTTTAGCTTCTTTCTTTAAGGCTTCCTGCCCTTGTTGAATGAGGCCTTGATCATCTTTTATCTCCCACATAAAATTTGTGTTGTGCATGTAGCTAGTGTAATGGTGAAAATACTTTGTATTGCTATCATCGCAATGGATCCAAACTGCTCTTCTCTTCAACCTCTAGCGTGCCTCTTCCTCCATCATTAGCTTGTTTCATTCTGCTTCCAAAGCTTTCAGCTGTGACCTCGCTTCAGAACTTAAAACCGCTTCCCAGCTAGTCTTTGTAAGAGTAGTGATTTGTTCCTCGAGAGAATTAAGGGCCCGATTTTCTGCTCTTTTTTCTCTGCTAACCATAACTTTAATCTTACCTTAATATTATGAAGTTTCTGGGCAAGCCTTCTTTGGGCCCCTATGACACCACTGCCCTGTACCAAACTCCATTATGCCTTTATTAGTTCCCCAAAAGAAGCTTCACCCAGAACTGTTGGATTGAATTTAAATGGAGAAGCAACAATGAAATCACTTCTTTCAATTTGAAAAAAAACCGGCGAGTGGTCCAAAAAGTATAGATGAACAACCCAGGATCAGAACTGAGTTGAATTGGCCAAGAGCCCATCCGATGCAAAAACCCTGTCAGGTCGCTTCTGAATGCTATGAGTCCCACTCCTACCATTACGCCAGGTAGGCACAAGGTCTGCTGGTTGAACATCCACCATGTTATGACTTAAGGTATTTTACACACTTCATTTTACTCCATTGGCACCTGATCATACCCTAACTTTGTATCAATGTTATTAAGAAACATGGTGTACTTGATTCGTTTGAGAAGATCATCAATCTAGTAGATATCAATTCTTGCTTTGATTTTGTTTAGAGATCTATAATGAGTCATGATGTCCGATTTCTCTTCTAAACCAACATAATCAAGCTCTCACAAAGTGAATTACCAAAAAATGTGTAATAGCCCATGGATTTCAATGAAAAATATGTGCAACATTTGTCATTAATATTTTTTATTAGAAATTGTATTTCCTCATGACATATAGGAATATTTTCATGAACATTGATAATTTATCTTAGCTTTGATTATAGTTGTGATGCCTTGGAGGTATATTTGAATCAAGTCATTTCATTGGTTTCATATTATGCTTCATCATCTAGGTAGCTTAGGTATGGGGTGAAACAATCTACCTTCAAAGCTCTATTAACATACTATAATCATTTCTCTTAGCTTTGATTATAGTTGTGATGCCTTATAGGTTGATTTGAATCAAGCTATTTGAATGGTTTCATATTATTTTTCATCATCTAAACCAACTCAAGTAGTGGTAAAACTTTGTATCTTCAATGCTCCAATATACAAGAAATTGTCAATAGCAAGAACACTAGGGATGTTGCTACTTTTATTGGTGACTTTCAAGGCACTACATGCTAGTGACATCCACATTGATGTTCTTTGTTTGGTAAGTCTTTAAATTTTGCTTTTACTTTTATTTAATGATCTTTTTTTTTTGTAAATAAAAAATATTATATTACCTCAAAATGCCATCATAACAATACATAGTTGGACAAAGACTAAAGACCAACTACCTGTTCCACCAAACAGATGGAAACCAGAACAAGTGGCTACATGACTTGATGTCTGGACAAGAGCAAAAAATTGCCACCTGTTCTGCCAAATAGATGGAAACCAGAACAAGCAACTGAGAATTTTTAGGTCTAAACAGTCTGAGTGATCCATGCCTCCATGAACAAAGAAGCCAACATTCCTACAATGATTCTGACAATTACAATGCATAATAACAGAAAAGAAACACATCAAAATTAGTTAGTGGATGAACCCAGATATCCTTTGTCACCATGAGTGCGCCCGGTGGGAGCGAAGATGAACGATTGTGCACATGTCGAGCATCTTCTTTGGTTTGGCGCACCTGAGAGAGCATCAAACAACAAGTCTAGGCGGTTGTTGAGCATGGTGTGTGTTATCACTGAAATTTCGTCCGCAAATGGTTACAAGAATTCAACATCGTCAAACAGTTATGAAGTCATCCATGGACCTGAATTAACACAAAAGCATTCATAAAGGGTCAAAAACTATACAAAATAGTGAAAAATTGAAGGGCGCTATGAAGACATTGGGTGCGCGCGCACATGCGTGAAACAGAAATGCAAGATTCACGCACATGCGCACGATGCGTGACTGTTGTCGCAAAAATCCGCGCACCTGAGAAACGACGCTTTTATGAGAGTGGTCGGCCTCCCACCCACTTCTGGTTCAGCTTCCAAGCTGAGTTGACACTCAAATCTGGACTGGATTCGACTGGATGGCTGGTCAAAGACCTAGAAATTCCCTAATTAGCCTCTTTACACACTACAAACTAGTTGAACAATAGCTCAAAGGAATGTTATAAAAAGGCCATGGATACACTTCATTTTTCAAGGAATTTCAAAGCAAAGTTATGCTGCCATTATTCTCTTGAGGACTCTTCTATCCTTGCCAAGAGTATACTTGCATCATTGCATTGGGCAATCCATCTCACCCCTTGAGTGGATTAGCAAANATCATTGGTGACATGGGTCTCATTGTTCTTTTTGTCCTTATGTCCCTATGTTTATAAATTTAGTTGTTATTTTATTTCTTAGTTTAATTCTTAGTTGTTGTTTTATATTTCTTTTTCTAACCCTTTTCCTTACAGCTGTCCTGCTCAACAAACCCAACTGAGCTTGCAAGCACCTCTATTTTGCTCACTAAGGTGATGGAAGAGGCGCAACAGATTGGCGACATCCGGATAAGGAACTACAGGAGATACTCCTGCACCCGTATCAACGGGCACTCAAAGAACTTCAGCAGCCCACAGGTTGCCAAAGTCGTACGTACACCTGGCTCCTCAATAGCCACGGCGTCTTGTAGCTGGGACCAATCTCGCTCTCACCAACCAACCGACATCGTGAACAAAGCTCACCTGCAACCACATAAAATAGTCCTCGGTCAGCCAAATGGACCATCAACAACATCAAAAAGATAAATTTTACACCCGTCAACCTTGCCTCCAAGGCGCGGCTGTTTAATCCACAGGCGCGCACATGTGCGCGCCTGTTCACTCCACAGGCGCGCACGTATGCACGTCTGTTCACTACACAAGCGCGCTCTCAAGCATGTCTGCTCAACTTACAGGCACGTTGTAGAGCGCGCCTATCCAATACATAGCCGCGCACACACGCACAGGTGTGCAGCCAACAGGCGTGCACTATGCGCAGGTGTGCAGCCAACAGGCGCCCACATAGTGCGCGCCCTTTCCCCTCTTACTGACGCCCCCATGCGCGTCTATCCGGTGGGCAGGCGCGCACGTGTGCGCGCTTACTACCAGATCGCTCGTGCACATGGGGTCCACACTCCTAAAAACTCATGTACGTCCCTCCGTACAACCCCTGCCCAAAAAAGAAAACCCTAATTCTATGTAGGATGATCAGACCACTAACCTGAAGCTCGCTAGTCCTCGATCGGATGCCTCATCCTCCCAGACTCTCCAAATCTCCTCTGAATACTTCTCGTCCAGTCACTATAGCAGCAAGTACAAATGAGGTGGCAATGTCGGACCTACAACTATATATAGGCCTTTTTGCCAAACTTCCACTCACCATTCCGGGAGCTCTGGGCGTCCATTTCTCAATTCGTCTTCAGCCACGGGATCAGCATACCATCATCTACATCATGACCGTCCCTGGGCTTCTTTTCATCCTGAGCCCCCGGGACGCCATTTTTCATACCCTGACCAAGTACGCATGGACATATTCAAAATTATCAAATACATGCTCATATATTCGTTTCTCTTCAGATATTGTTCACGTCGGATATTTGGTTTTCATGTGTGCAGGTACTTGGTCATCATACATCAACACAACCCCTTCAGGTATATACTCAGCACTGGCATGTAGTCATTCCCTCTGAATCTCACTTACATTTCCAGTCACACCCTCTGCCATTTGCCTCTAAGATTCCCATTTCCGGCTCTGCAGTACCAACACTTCCATTTGCATCTTCGGTATTGTCACTCGGTAGCACTCTTACCCACATGAGTTGTCCCATTCATAGCAACCTTTTGCGCTTTTGACACTCATGTTGTTTTTCAAAACCCTTTAGGGATGGGAGTCCCGATAGTCTTACATCATGTCGCGAATCAACCACATACTCCTCCTCATTTTGCTAGCTTTCCCAACCGACTCCCTGATTATCTCTTCACGGTTCTATTTTTGGACTGCACCTCCGCAGTATCATGAACCCTCCATTTCATCCACAATCAGTTTGCCCATCTACAAATTTCCCTTCATTTCACTTACCTCGTATAGAAACCCACCCATGGGGCCCCCACCCTCCACCAGTTCTCCAAGCAAATTGTGCCCTACCCAGGCCAACCATATCACATTGGGGCACCCATTTCTGTATTTGTACACTTATCCCAAAATTATTCTTTATTTATTGTACAAACGCCTTTGTTTTCAGCAGTTACACTACCTTTTCGTCGTCACCTTTGGCGACCTTCTTCCCCTTTCTGGCAAAACACAACCCATGTCACCCTTGGTTGGGGCACTACTTATCATTTACCCTTAATGACATCGTCCATATCTTCAGAGTACCCCACAGGCCACTTATCTCTGCCCTCTGAGTTTATTCACTTTGTCTTGCCTCTAGCACAACTTATCCCATGTCTTGCTGTCCCCCTGACACTCGACCTCGTTGAACAGTTGCGGGCACTTTTATCTCACATATACTCCAACCAAGGGCACTCTTGAGTCTTCCTACATCTTGACTTCGTCCATGTACCTTCTCCACTTCCTAACCTCACCTAGTAGATTTCACGAAGCCATTTTCTTCTGGGAGTCGCATCCCCCTTTTTGTCGACACCAACACAGTTTTCCAGAAGGGCGACAGTATCTTGATTCTCATTTCCCATCCAATGAGAGATCTCGGACAGCACAGGGAGAACCACAATTACTCCCTGCTGTCGTTGAACCCCATAACATTCGACATCAACACTTTCTCATGTTATGGTGGGTCTTACTTTGCGACTATTACAGTTAGTTCTTTTACTTGCCGAAGACCTCTGAACTTGGCTGGGCTATCAATGCCTACAAAATCCGTGATACTTCTTACAGTTGTCACTGCCTGCTATTCAGAGTATGTTCATCTGCAGAATTGTCTTCTGCCTTTATCACAACTGCCCCCGAGGGCGCTACAATTGTCTACACCAACACTTCATTCCTCTTTTTGAGTTACATGACATGAGCATGGGGCATGCCTGCCTCATTTGTACACAGTTTATTTTTTACACACCTCATGGAAGGTTGGGTTCTACCGGTTCCTTTTTTCCTCCCATGGATCGCTCTGGACGATCCCACTATTGTTCTCTCTTACAACACAACACTCTCAGTAGAAGAAACATTGATGGATTTCGGCTATACGTATGCTCCTAACCTCATCCATCAGGGGGCATCTATTATCACTGAAATTTCGTCCGCAAATGGTTACAAGAATTCAGCATCATCAAATAGTTATGAAGTCATCCATGGACCTGAATTAACACAAAAGCATTCATAAAGGGTAAAAAACTATACAAAATAGTGAAAAATTGAAGGGCGTTATGAAGACACTGGGCGCGTGCGCACATGCGCGAAACAGAAACGCAAGATTCGCGCACATGCGCAAGATGCGCGACTGTTGTCGCAAAAAGCCGCGCACCTAAGAAACGACGCATTTATGAGAGTGGTTGGCCTTCCACCCACTTCTGGTTCAGCTTCAAAGTTGATTTGACACTCAAATCTGGATTGGATTCGACTGGATGGTTGGTCAAAGACCTAGAAATGCCCTAATTAGCCTCTTTACACACTACAAACTAGTTGAACAATAGCTCAAAGGAATGTTATAAAAAGGCCATGGATACTCTTCATTTTTCAAGGAATTTCAAAGCAAAGTTATGCTGCCATTATTCTCTTGAGGACTCTTCTATCATTTCCAAGAGTATACTTGCATCATTGCATTGGGCAATCCAACTCACCCCTTGAGTGGATTAGCAAAGAATTCTTTCACCATTTTCATTTTCATTTTCAAAGTTGTAAGAAGAGCTTACTTGTGGGGGTCCAAGAGCCCTTCCTTGGAGGAAGAAGGGACTCATAGTCCCCTTGCTTCTCGGTGTTTTCTTTCACTAATATTAGCCTTATCATTGGTGACATGGGTCTCATTGTTCTTTTTGTCCTTATGTCCCTGTGTTTATAAATTTAGTTGTTATTTTATTTCTTAGTTTAATTCTTAGTTGTTGTTTTATATTTCTTTTTCTAACCCTTTTCCTTGCAGCTGTCCTGCTCAGCAAACCCAACTGAGCTTGCAAGCACCTCTATTTTGCTCACTAAGGTGACGAAAGAGGCGCAACAGTGTGCCTGTGAAGCTGCTCTTGCATATCCCAACGCATATCGAAAATAAGGTCCAAGTGATCTGGTGAGAGGCGACATGTGGCGCTCGGTCCCTGTTCTGGAGCAGTGGAAGGAGGAGGGTGGCATTAAGGAGGGAGAGTCTCTTCATGGTGCATCTCCAACGAGACTTCTTCTTCAATCATGCAGGTGTCCCATTCCAAAGCAGCGATAACACCAGGGGTGGAGTAACCAGTAAGGGGAGGCGAGTCTTGGGGGTTAAGAGCCATGTACAGGAGGGAAGCTGGTGGAATTTGAACCGAGACTGCAGGTATTTCTTCTTCCACAATAGCCACGGGAGGTTCTTCCACCACCTTGTCTTGGGCCGAGGAGGGGGACGATATCACTGAGGAATTATCGAGACGGACCAGAGAAGTCGAGGTCGACTGGGAAAAGAGGCTCAACCTGCATTGCCTGACAACAAAAATGTAGTAAGAAGGCCCTCTCTTGGGCTTGCCTCTTTCCCAGGGCATGATTGAGCACACAATCAAGATGCTTAATAAGAGCAGAGTTTGCGAATAAGGGAGGAAGAACGCTACAGGAGCACAGATTGCGCCAAAACCCAAGAGCTAATCCAAATCCAAATGACAAGAACCATTGCTTACCTACTGTAAATGGTGAGGCACGAGAGGAGTTGAAGGGACCTGGCTTGTGCGCCCTGTACCCATCCCAATCTGTCAACACTACTGTAATGATCCCAAGCCAATTTTTTACTTGAAACCACTAACTACCACTGATTTGATTGTTATTGTTGTGCAGGTGGCTCTTGGAGTTTCATCTTTCGTCTTAGGGTTGTTCCAGTTATTTAAATGGTGTTTGTACAATATCAATCCAACACATGCAAGATCACAAACATACTCAAGATATGGAAAGCACAAACATAGATTTGACCTTTATTATGAAAAGCATGAATCAGATACAATATAGAGCAGATCTGGAATAATCCTCAGATGGCCCTCACAGATAATAGATATGAGCTGGTACAAAATGCTCCCGCTAATACAAAAGATGCCTCCAAAGGCTGGATATAGACTGGAACCTAAAGATGCCAATAATAGATGAACGCTCAACCCTCCTGGGCTGCTGGTACATCCTGCTGGCTGAAAGGGATCAATAATTCGACCTGGCTGAAGGAGATGTTCAAACCGTGCCAAACTCCACCAGAATGGTGATCGGGACCAAGGAACCCTCTCCCGAAAGTCTGGACCCCAAATACTCAATCCTCCTCCATCAATGGTTGAAACCCTAATGCAGTCTGCGCCCTCCTAAAGCCTTGAGTCACTCAATAAGTCGTTGTGTATGAAGGACACCTCCAAATCCTCTGAAACTCTCTAGAATGGTAGATCAGGCTATGAAAACCCCATAGGAGAAGTTTCAGGTCCAGATCCTAGGTAAAACTCCTTAGATCTGAGAAACACTGAATCACAAGATGTCCTCCTTGCCTCAAGGATGTCCCAATATGTAGTTGAAGATCTGATGATGATATCTCCTCAAGAAAACCTCTAAAATGATGGTTGAGGACCTGCAAATAGAACCCACGTGTTGGAATTCCCCCAAGCTCTCCTGAATGGCTGGATCGAACTACTCTTCAATTGATGGTGCGCCCTTGCTGGAAATTCCTGAACTGTACGACCCTGCTATCTTCCTGAATTGATGGGTGGATATGTGGTGAGTGTAGAATGGTGTGGGTGGAGTCTTTCATCCCCGAGACCAAGCTTGGAACAAGGTGAGTGGGTCTTTCACCACTGAGTTGCTCACAAGGGTTTGTAACAACAAAACCCCCAAACTGTATGCGCAAGAGCAAGAACAAACAATTACCAAAATCCATAATGACTAATAGGTGCGCCCCAACCTTCTATTTATACTTTTCTTCTATTTCTTTGTTGAGTTAGGTTAACCCCTAGGGTTAACTCCTCCAGCTCTTCTATTCCTTCATTGAGTTATCTTTACTCCTTTTTCACCTTTTCATCAAGTCAACTTAAGAATATAACCTTAGTTTAGTTGACCTCTCCCCTTAGTGTGGGACTATGGCCTAGTGGGGATGCCTCGGCCACTGAATCTCCTCAATACCTCTTCAACAAGAGGTGGGGGACATTACAATCTCCCTTGCTAGAAATTGCTTGCCCTCAAGCAATTCCAAACCCGTTTCTCTCACTACTTGTTCATTTTCACATGCGGCATCCTCAATGGGTAGATCCTTCCATCTGATCAAGTACTCCTTGATGCTTCTGTTCCTGAGCCTCTTCTCTCGAACCTCCAATATCTCCTCCGGAATCAAGACAAGATGTCCTTCTTCATCCATGGGTGGTAATACCTCAATGGGTGTGATGTGTTGGCCGATGGCTTTCTTAAGGCAGGATACATGGAAGACGTTGTGTATTATGCTGCCCTGTGGGAGCTCCAGCTCATAAGCTACGGCCCCTATCTTCCTGCTAACTCTGTAGGGCCCAATGAAACGTGGTTGTAGCTTCTCTGCTTCGCTTCTTTTTATAGAAGCCTGCCTATATGGTTGGAGCCTTAGATAGACTAAGTCACCAACCTCAAAAGTACGCTCAACTCTGTGCTTGTCTGCTTGGACCTTTTGTTGGTTCTGTGCTCTCTGTAGACGATCCTTCAACTCCTTGAGAATGTCTTGGCTCTGTTGTATCTAATCTTGTACCATAGGTGCCCTGCTATCACCGAAGGCAATCTCTACAAAAGATAATGAATCATAGCTATACAGGGCCCTGAATGGTGACATGCCTATGGACACGTGCTGGGTGGTGTTGTAGCAATACTCTCCTAGGTGCAACCATCTAACCCATGCTTTTTGTTGCCCTGCCACATAATTCCTGAGGTAGCCTTCCACCCACTTGTTGACTATCTCAGTCTGTCCATCCGTTTGAGGATGATAGCTAGTACTAGGGGTCAAGGCCGTACCAACCAATCTGAACAACTCCTACCAAAAAGTACTCATGAACCTGCTATCCCTGTCACTGACAATGGTTTTGGGTAAGCAGTGCAACCTGAAAATATCCCTAAAGAACAATTCGGCCACTTGTGCTGCACTGAAGTTGGTAGCTATGGCGAAGAAGTGTGTAAATTTCGTCAACCTGTCCACTACTACAAAAATGCAGTCCTTCCCTTGCATCTTTGGCAACCCGGTGATGAAATCCATGGATATGCTTTCCCACTTGTGCTCAGGAATGGGTAAGGGTTGTAGTAGTCCTACTGGGTGAGTGTGCTCATCCTTGTTCTCCTGACATGTAGTACACTCCTTGATGTGCTTAATCACATCCTCCTTGAGGCCCTTCCATGAGAACCTCTCTCTTACCTGCCTGTACGTCTTACCGATCCCCTGGTGCCCTGCCATTGGTGAGTCATGACATGCCTGCAATATCTTGGCCTTGAAGGCYGATCCARGAACCAAAAAGATTCGACCCTTGTAGTAGATGAGGTCATTTATAATCCTGGAATTATCGTCTTGTACCTGCCCATCCAATAGCTGACAAGCGAACTGATCCTTTGCATACTCCATCACCAGATGGTCTTTCCAGTCAACCGATACACTTGTCATGGCAAAGATGGATGGCCTCCTAGACAATGCATCAGCCACCACGTTGTTCTTCCCTTTGACAAACTCAATGTCAAAGTTGTAGGCTTGTATTCTGCTTACCCATTTTTGTTGCCTCTCGTTCAAGTCCTTCTGCTCCAGTAGGTATTTGAGACTGTTATGATCTGATTTGACCACAAACCGTGCACCTACCAAGTATTGCCGGAATTTGGCTAGTGCATGCATGATAGCCAACATTTCTTTGTCATAAATGTTGTAAAGTAGTTCAGGACCCCTGAGTTTCCGGCTCTCATAGGTAAGAGGGTGCCTATTCTGCATCAGTACGGCCCCTATCTCTTCTCCCGAGGCATCGCACTCCAAGGTAAAAGGTAAGCTGAAATCTGGAAGGGCTAAGACTGGGCACGTGCTCATCACCTTCTTCATCTTGTCCATCGTCATTTGAGCCTCCTCATTCCATTTGAAGGCTCCTTTCTTAGTCAAACAGGTCAAGGGTGCACACAGCTGAGAAAAACCCTTGACAAATTTCCTGTAGTACGTGCACAAGCCCATAAATACTCTCAATTTTGTGAGTGTCTTAGGAGTAGGCCACTTCATGATGGCTTTTATCTTCTCCTGATGTACCTGTACCCCCTTTGCTCCGATGATGTGTCCCAAGTATAGCACCTTTGTCATCCCAAACTCACATTTGGACTCCTTAACATATAGTGATTGTTCCTTCATGATGGACATGATCTGATTCACATGCCTGAGATGCTCCTCCCATGTCTTGCTGTAAATGAGCAAGTCATCAAAAAATACCAGCAGGTGCTTCCTCAACTGTTTGTTGAACACATGGTTCATACAAGATTGGAATGTCGCTGGGGCATTGGTTAACCCAAAGGGAATCACCAAAAACTCATAATGGTCGTAATGACACCTGAAAGCTGTTTTTGAGATGTCCTCCTCCCTCATCTTGATCTGATGGTTGCCAGAACGAAGATCAATCTTTGTGAAGTAGACAACTCCATGTAATTCGTCTAGCAGCTCATCAATCCTTGGTATCGGGTACCTGTTTTTGATTGTCTTTTTATTCAAGGCCCTGAAGTCAATGCACATCCTCACAGTGCCATCTTTCTTCTTTACCAACACTACTGAAGAAGCGAAAGGGCTAGTGCTTGGCCTGATGCGCCCCATGTCCAAAAGTTCCTTGATGGCCTTCTCTATCTCATCTTTGTACTTCTTTGGATGTCTATATGGTGTGGTAATGACTGGTTTGGCTCCCTCCTCTAGCTCAATAATATGCTCAAACCCCCTGTCTGGTGGTACCCCTGGAGGAATCGGTCCAAACACCTTGTGGTGCTTGTCAAGGATTTCTTGGATCTCTGGGGTGTAGTGAACCTTGCCCTGCTCATCCACACGTGCTGAAATCCTGCATTCGGCTGCGTACACTATCTCCTCTCTTAGGAAGATGGCCTCCATCCTCTTGGCCGTGACTACCTTTGCAACATTCCCTGTCATGCCCCGAAGCATTATCTTTCGTCCGCCTTCCTCTGTGAATGACATCTCCATGTTCTTGTAGTTGGTGGTGATAGGTCCCAGCGTGCTGAGCCACTGAACTCCAAGGACGATGTTGGTATCTGGAAGGTCCATGACGTAGACATACGGCACCAGCTCATGTCTACCCAAGGTAAGTTTCATGCTAGGAATGTATCTGTTACAAGGCATAGTGGTACCACCTGCTACCTCCACTTTGAACCCTTCAAACTCTACTGTGGGTATATGCCTCCTTTTCAGCAATGCTGAATCAATGAAGTTATGAGAGGCTCCTCCATCA